>JAJLUJ010000279.1:0-14874 GCA_030564235.1 Blastobotrys elegans
TTCTTCGATCTATCGATTTCCCAACGGCAAAAACCGTCAACACCGGCCGCGCGGCGGAACCCAAACGTAAAAAGACGGAATGAATGAAGTTAACGAAACTACAGATCGGATACACTAAATTAAAAAAAAAAAAAAGGGCAGGCCTGTCCGTCGGCCGGGTTTCAGAATCCAAACCCTTTCATTTAATTACCATTGCAATTGGTCTTGATAACGTTTCGTTTCAAGTCTATGCCCTCGATCTGCAAATTCCGTGCGCATCTTTTGCCAAAATACCAACGGGATCATAGATCACAGATCATCGACAAAAACAATTGTTAACTAATGAGAAGCGTTTAAGGGAAAAAAAAAAACAGCCAAGTGCGCATCATAAAACGTGGTCGACCGGCTTCCCGTTAGCTTACACCGTATACCCGGAGACCTTGCCCCCGTACCCGATCATGCTAGCAAAAGCTAGACCCTCCCCCCTTTTTTTTTATATTTCATTTTTATCTTACTATAAATATAACGGCATCTGCCCGTGCCCACTTACCATCATCATCAAAACGGTTTCATGTTTGGGGGGCGATTTGGAATGAATGACCTGAATTTAAATTCATGAGCACGAGGTGCATGCTATAGATTACATTACCTAAACCTATAGGTTAACTTTTATATCGATCGATCTTGTTTCCTTTTTACTGCAGTCATGATAGCTTGCGATTACATCAAATCGTGAAAATGCACTCGATCTTGATACATGGTTCAAGGAGTGCAGACAGCCGCGGGTCTCGCGAATTAATTTGAAAATTTTAGATCTAGATATATATGCTAGCGAACTCGCTTAACCTACGTATACGCGTGTATTATTCACCCCTTGCAGTGTTGGATTCCAAAACTCCTTTAAATTGGTGTAGGTATATATACGTAAGACTCTTGCGAGCGAGGAGATTGCACATATTAAAAGAATAAAAAAAATAAAAAAAAAAACATATCTGATGCAGCTAACCTCATCGAGACTGTGCGATACATGTACGTGGTGAGCTCAAGTTATGGACAAGGTTGTTGAAGTTCGAGATCCAAGACATGTGTAAGGTTACAGAGATATCTCCTCGAGATCTTGGGTGTATCTTGAAACAACGTGTCTAAGACTAAAATAGTTGATCCAGGCACATCAAAAACTCTGATAAGTTGAGTGTGTCTTATAAGCTTCTATTCTCCCCCCTTTTAAGACGTCCTCTAAACCTTTTTTTTTTTTTGGTTCTGGCTGTTGCGCATTTACAGAAATTCGGAATCCAAACCCATGTTGCAGCCATGGACGCGTCCACACGGCCAGCGCTTGCACAGCTTCATGCGTAGCTAGCGCCGACCGATATCCACGCCATATGCTACATACATATATACATATGGCCCACCCTGTCTGCATAAACTTGCTTCCTTAAGATATGAGCAGATGCATGTAAACGCATGCCCATATGTTTTTGTTTTGGGCCAAATTGCGCCGGGCCGTCCTCCGACTTTAAATCGCGCGCGTGCAAATTGTTCATGCGCTCTATATAACAATATTGCTTGAATGAAATTCATATAAAGTGTCAAGGGTTCGACGCATTTTTGGCTGCATCTGGTTCGATCTGGCAATGATAACCGCACACGAGATGACCCTCCAATTTGTAAAAAGTAAATTGCCACACTCTATGTAGTATTATAAAGCCTGCCTTAGAAAAGAATGCCGCAAATTGCCCGGGGGGCTTACGTATATATGTCGATTCAAGGGTGAGAGAAAAAAAAAAAACTTTTCTGCAGCCTATTCCACACGTTTGAATCAGTGCCAGATTTAAGCTCAAAAGGAAAAAGAATAAGCAACAGATGATATATATGGACACTTGACTTCCTTGATATCACTCTTTTTTTTTTTGTTTTTTCTTCCTTCTTCTTGTTTGATATTCCAGATCATATTACTGCCAATCCTCAAAACTTGACATTTCATCACCATCAAAAGCCATCAAAGCCATCCTCAAAAAGAAAAAAAAAACAAACACAAATAATATTCAGCAAACTGATCGGTCGATATATATATATAAAAGGCACCATCCCTTGTTCAAAATTTTTTTTCTTCCCTTCTTTTTACCCTTTCCTGTTTCCACTATTTCCACATTCATCGTATCAGAACCAACCGGCTGGTAAGTTTCAGGGTGTTTATTTTATCAATCGCAAACGGCATATAAGGGTCGACATTTCTCGCTTTTTTATTATTATATTTTATTATTATTATTAATAATGAAGCGAAACCCATCAATCATGAACATGAATCTAGGGCTGCATCGAAAAGAGGTGTCTTTCCAGATGGAGCTTACCAAGGCCATTAAAGGCGCGACCAAAGCTAAACAGGTACCACCAAAATTGAAATACACAGCCAACATCCACGCCATTCTACAATTACACCACAATGATCACGATCTAAAGGAATTTTTTGACATTCTACACCCCAAACTCGGGCATTGCGACGCGAACGACGACCTGGACATAATTGCGATCAAAGCACATATCCTCTTCCATACCCATGTTTTGTCCGACAATTTCCAGACATTGCCCAAGTACTACCTGTGGGGGTACATTGCCGACTATGACGATGAATCCGAGCATGGCCTACTACCGAGTTTCCCCTCCACCAGTTCGAACCGGTTGGCCAACAGCTACAACCGATATCTCCACCAGCGACTTGCCGACTACAAACAGCTCAAGATTGACCCTTTGCGCGAGAAGCGGGATAAGACATCGGTGGTGGATAACAGCCAGCCCGTGGTGATCAATCTCGCCCCATCATCCACCAATCTCCTCGACCAGGCGCAGTGTATCATTGTCCAGGTCAGACTAATCCTCGACTGCATTTTCACACCAGCCAGCCTGGAATCCCCGCTCTACCAACACATTTTCAACTTGCTAGCATCAGACCTTGTAACTCTCTTCAACTTCCTCAACCTCACGATAGTCCACGCTCTGCAAAACTTCTTCTCACTGGCAAGGCCCGACGCAGAAAGGACGTTGTTCATTTACAAGGAGTATACCCAGCTGCAGATTATCGAAGAGGTGACGACGTTTATTGCATTGTCGAGCACGAGCGGCAATGAGGCAGAGTTGGTGGTGCCGAGCGCTTTGCAGCAGAATGAGCAGTCAATCCAGCAGCTGACCAAGGCGTTGGAATCTTATTTATTCAAACGTGACGAGCCCAGCGAGAAGCCACGGCGAGTTTCGTCCACCACGTATTACGAGCAAAAGCCGAGGTCTGTGTCGTCAATGTCGATGGAGACGGCGACGCAGCATTATACATATGAGGAGAAGAAGAGGCAGCAGTCTAGCTCTTCGACAGCAAGTTCAGAGTCTGAACCAGCCACTTCGCCTATAACTCCCGCCGATGAGGAGAAGGACCAGGTGTTTGACATGTTTAATTCGCTCGACTCGTCTGACGTACCGAGTCTGGAGTTTGATTCGAGGCTTTCTATCGCTTCATCATCTGCCGCTTCTAGCACGAGGGAAAAACCCCTCCCTTCCACGCCCTCAAACTTTTCCCAAGCGCATCAACATATCCATTCAAAGACGAGAAATATGATCAAGGCGTTCAAGAAGTAGAAGAATTTTTGTTTGCGCTATTTATTCGGGAAAGGACCCTTATTCCGGTCGTCCCAACGCGGACGTAAAAATGAAATGTAAAAAAAAATAAAATAAAATAAAACAATTGCAGCCGCACCATTTCTAATAGACTGTACGTGAGACAACCGGTTTTTGGATATGGGGAGAAGGAAAACGCCTTTACAGTTTCTATAACTACATGTAATAGATTTCAACGATTGATTGAAAAAAAAAAAAAAAAAGGCTCGTATATGTATTCTTCTTTTGTTATTTTTTCTTCACTATTCAAAAATCTACGCCTTAGCACTGTCCTCCTTCAAAGTAACGATTCGGTTCAAAATCCACTTGTCATCAGTAGAATCCTTATCCAAACAAAAGTAGCCCACTCGTAGGCCCTGGAACCGGATAGATTCTGGGCTGCCAGGGGTATCTTTACCTTGAAACTCCTGATCTTCATTACCGCTAGTCCATGGGCTCTTCTTCTTCACCTCGTGAATGCCAGGCTCAATCAATGCGCCCTTCAAAACTTCCTCAGATTTTGGGTTAATATCGGCTAGGAAACCGTCAGGGTTAGATTCTGGGTTTTCGCTGTTGAATAGTTGGTTGAAAAGCCGGACTTCTTCAAGCTTGACTGGCGAGCCGTGGGTTGGCGCGTGCGGCACCCACTGGATATAAGTCTTTGGTTTTTTGTACTCCACATCATTCTCGTAATGCGCATGGATCTTTACAATCTTCCCGTTGGCGTCCTTCTCGCAAGATTTGTACCGCAAGTTGGCCGGAACCTTCAACAGACCGACTGGCTGGCCCGGTGCTAGACGGAAATACTCCTTGTCAGCTTCCTCTTCCCGGATATCAGACCGGTCAATATACAGCCACTTTGTGAACGGGATTGAATGCTCTCCCATTGATGCATCGCCCGGCTTGTATGGGATCGACAAAGTCTCGTAATGATCATCCGGTAAGTTATCCAACTCGACCAGAACCGGGTCAAGCACCATCATCAACCGAGGAGTATGGTTTTCCAAGTATTTCCGCACACTGGATTCAAACTTGACGGCCTGGACAAACGTGTGGGACGTGGTCACGCCAAGTTCAGCCACAAACGAGAGAATGGCGCCTGGTGGCACCCCACGTCGACGAATTGCTACAAGAGTAAACAAACGAGGATCGTCCCAACCTCGCACATAACCTTCGCTCACAAGCTTCATAATCTTCCGCTTGCTCATGATTGTTCCAGTCACGTTCAACCGGCCATATTCTCGCTGAGCTGGTCGGTACACGTCGACGGCATCGCATAGCCACTCATACGCCTCTCGAGCAGTTCGGAACTCGGTAGTGCATAAAGAATGGGTGATATTCTCCATGGAATCCACAAGGCAGTGCGTGAATTCGTAGGTTGGGTAAATCTTCCATTCAGTGCCAGTTCGATGGTGCGGCTCATTCAAGACACGGTACGCGACACAATCCCACATGGCAGGATTTGGGCTCTCCAAATCCTGCTTCATTCGCAAAGTAACCTCGCCAGGTTGATACTTGCCGGCCTTCATGTCTCGGAAAACCTCAAGCACTTTTTCTACAGACCAGGACCGGTGCTCGCAAGCCTTCCGCTGGCCGCCCATTGTACCATCAGCGAGCTGGCCTCGTCCAGCCTTAACTTGCTCAGGCGTGCAGTAACAGACGTACGCGAGCCCCCTTTTGATTAGTTTTTCCGCCAAATCGTACAATTCTGGGAAATAGTCGGACGAATACGTGATTTTCGACGGTACGAAACCCAACCACTCGATAATGGAGATGATGGACTGAATGTATTCAACTTTCTCGCTGGTTGGGTTGGTGTCGTCGAACCGCAAGACGGTATTAGAACGCTCTGAAGAATTATTGTCCTTGGTAGCCGCCGATTCAGCCCCAGAGAACTTTGAATAACCAAAATTGACAGTGATTGCTTTTGAATGGCCAATGTGAAGGTATCCGTTTGGTTCGGGAGGGAACCGCGTGTACACATGTCCACCGGTTGCCTTCAAATGCTCGACCATTCGTTCCGGGTTGGCTTGCTCATTCTCCCCCGCCTTGTGCAGGTTGCCGAGCCAGCCTTCCTTGAACAATGCCGGTAGAGATACCACCTTGGTCTCCTTCTTGCCCGATTCCTTCACTTTTTTTTCCTTCTTTGGCTTTGTGGTGTCTCGCTCATCCTTAGGGCCAAGCAAAACAAGCATCTTTTCGTCAATAATTGGCTTAAATGAGGCGGGGTTTGCCCATTTCATTTCCGGCAACAGTTTGACCGCGTTCATAACGCCCGGAACAGACTTGTACCGAGTCTGTTCCAGATCAGCCTTGTGTGCGGCAATGTAGTTGTCAACGGCGTTGCCAACTTGCTCATCAGTGACTTCAATGCCAACACCCGATTCAACATCAAGCTGCTCATTGGTAGCATTTGGGGCAGTTTTCTGGACATACTTCCACGCCGCATCCAGCTGTACGGTAGTCTTCACACGACCGTCAAGGATGGCGTGGGTGACAAGAGCACGTTGAGTTTTAGCATCGCCCTCTGCGTCTTTGCTCTTTGTGGCGAGAGTTTGCAACAATGCACTGGCTTTTGCCGGGATTTCCGCACCGCCCGTCTCGTCAATCACCCCGCTAAGGGATACCGACAGTTTTTTGTTTTTTACAATCTCCTTCGCTTTGGCATCGTCCATGCCAAGGGTTTTAAACTTTTCTTCCAATCCGTCCATCGTAATGAGGTGTTAATGAAGGAGAAAAAAAAATTTGAGTCGAGGAAAACAAAAAAATTTTGTAAAGGGATCGGTCGGTCTCTCTCCACTCCGACACAACCAGGGAAAATAAAAATAAAACACCCCCAAGCTGATGAAACATGAGCCAGAAACGGGTCATGGAGATTCTTGACCAGACTAAGGGTTTGCTGCACAACTCCTATAAAGGGGAGTTTTCACCCGGAATGGACAGCCTGTGGTTTAATCTGCGCAGGCTTCCCAGCGAATGTTCTGAGGACGGGCTTCGGGCTATTAGCTACCTGGTTGACGATAACCTTGAACAGGTGCGGGCTGTGAAAAGCGGAAACTACGTTCTAAACCGCATCGTGGCTATTCTCATCACAATCTGCACAATGCTGGGGAACAATCGTGACTCGTTTGATATCTTGTACGAAGTTATGGATGAGTTTAATGTGCGGATAGTGGCTGGCGATGAGGAGTGTGTGAAGCATCTTGTGTGGTATGTGGTGGACACCGGGTTGCCGGACCGCTGGCAGGCGGTAAGGGTTTTGGGGCTCATCTGTTCGCGTGACAGACAGGTTTGTGCTAGCGTTTCATTTCTACGGAGTGTGAAACAATGGGGAGAGTGTTTCGATAAAGCCAATCTCACTCTCAAAATGTATTTGATCCGCTTCCTCAACCATCTTCCTATTGTGGATGAAGTGGTGCCGGTCGCGTATCAATCTTTACAGCCTGGGGACCAATGGCTTGTCGAGCGTATCTGTGAGTTTGACAGCTCGTGCATTGCGCTTTCCAAGTTTTATCACCCTGCAAAGGTGCTGAAAGATGCTGGTGATGCGCCGGTCGCGTACCTGGAGATTGTCGATACCCGCATGATGATCTGGGGCAAGTTTGGCGGTAAGGATCTGGAGATGATGGAGGTGGATCTGGAAGCCCTCGAATCAATAACTATGGATACAGCTTCAATCCACTTCCACCTTACCAAAAACAACGATCGGTGGTCAACTCGTGGACTGGACGAGCTGTGGTCTGACGTGACGGTCGGGGTCCACTTTGCCGTTAACCCATCCGCTCTTCTCGTCAAAAAGTGGACAGATGACGCCTTGTTCAACCCTCGCGTTAACGAGTTTTGGCAGGCTAGAGCCAAACTGTGGAGTGATGTCGTGACACTACCCACTGTCGTCCCGGGCACACCGCAGCCCGGCGATGAGCCATTGCCCGACTGTACACGTGAGCCCCAGCTGCCACTCCGTAATGTTACCCACGAGCTCCACATGCACCAGTACAATGTTCAACAGTTGCAAAAATGGCAGCAGGAGCTTGTCAATAAAGCATTCAACGATGGTCAATTACTTGACCCCGATGGAATGGCACAACTCTCGTACTTGTTTGGCCAGTATCGAAAGTTGTACGAAAGTTGGTTCCCCGAACAGAGCAGCAGCAGCAGCAGCACGGCTGAGATGACGTAATGTTTATGTAAGCTATTTATTTTATTTTTAATTTATTCCGATGATGCCGATTTTATCTTTGTGCGTCATCAACACACACACACAATGAAAAGCAACAGTCTATTCAATCTCGACAAAGGCGAGTTGACCATCCCCGCAAACTATCCTAAATCGACAAGCGATGACACCGGTGAGATCACGTGCGGGTTTGAGGCAGTGGAGAGCCCGTCTGAGCATGAAGAGCGGATAAATGATCACATGCCTCTGTACTCGTTTCGGCACCATTCGCAGTTGAGGATGTTAATGACGCTTTGGAAGGAGATCCAAGGGCCGGAGGATGATGCCATACTGCAATACTACGACTGTACAGTGTACAGATCCGATATGCAGAACCTGCGAGAAGATGAATGGCTCAATGATAATAACATATCCTTCCTGTATGAATATCTGGCGCACGTGTACATGGCTGATTACCCTGACCACAAGAGTATCACGCTTCTATGGCCTTCAATGGCATATATGGTCCAGCAAACAGAAGACGTGATGACGTTGAAGGAGGTTCTGCCACCACTGGACTCGGCAAAGCACATTTTCCTCCCATTAAACGACAACCCGGATAGCACAGCAGTGGCTGGGGGGTTTCACTGGGCGCTGCTGGTCATATCCACCGAAGACGCTCAGGCTTACTACTACGATACGATGGAAGGATGTAATTATAGCGTGGCGAGCACGACTACTAAACAAATGAGCAAGTTGCTGGGGAAGGAGCTTAAACTAAACACAATGAGCACGCCGCAGCAGTGCAATGTATCGGACTGTGGTGTATTGGTATGTGAACTGAGTGCCTTGTTGATCCAGCGTATTTTGCGAGATGAGGAGGATATGCATGTGGACAACGTCACGTTGGTGGCGAGTGCCGGCCGGACTTTTATATTGACCTGTGTGCTGCAACTCATCCAGGATAAACGGTTCAAACCTCCTCAAAATGACGAGGTTTCATAAGCTTATCTTATACTTATATATACATTGTCTCGCTATTAAATTTGTTCTTCTCCCTTAAGAATTCGCTGATCGGCTCATCCGATGATTAGTAAAGGTAATCTATATGGCTTATGTTACCAGCCTAAATGGGTTGTACGAGACCGATGACTTGTGAAACAGAGCGCTAGAAACCTCCTCGATATGGAAATTTCAAACCGCACGCGTTTGATTGCCTGTAAGCTATAAACGAACAGGGGAGGGCTTGGTAATTTTAGTCAAAGATTTTGTGTGTATTACAAGTTTTATCTACTTTATATTTCCTCCTAAACACGGCAATTGGACAGCTGGAATACCAGAATGTCAATTGCCCCATTCGAAGTCAACTCGTCCATCACCTCGGCCACCTTCTTTTGCTCAACCATGGAAGATACGGCAACCCAGCCATCAATCTCCAACGGCGCTACGGTAGCGGCCTGCCGACCTGGGGTAATCCCCAATAGTTCCTTTAGAGCAGACCGTGGCGCATTGTAAGTGCACAGCACGTATTTTTTGGCGGCCAACACACCATTGATCCGGGCAATGATGGTATCGGCAAGTTCTGGGTGCAAAGCCTGTGATGATTTAGACCCAATCAAGTGTGCCGAAGTTTCAAGAACAGTATCCGTAGCTCGCAACCCAGCTGCTCGCATAGTCTCTCCCGATTCCACCAAATCCACAATGGCATCGGCCACACCCAACGCCACGGCCGCTTCTACAGACCCACCCACATACTTGATGTTTGTGTCTAGTTTTTCACCGGCTTGCTTGCCTTCTAGCTTGCGGAAGTAGTCTTCGGCGAGGGAGGTGAATGATGTGACAATGTTTTTACCAATCAGGTCCTTTGCCGTTTTCACGTCGCCCTTTGCTGGCACTTGGACTTGCAGTTTACACTTACCAAAGTTCAGATCAAGCAGATCATTCACCTCTTGTCCCGATTCTTCCACTTGGTCGATACCAGTAATGCCTAGATAACATCGCCCTTCGCCCACAAACCGTGGAATGTCGGCGGCAGGTAGAAAGACCAGCGCTATTGGCAGGTTTGTCGAGATTGCAATGTCTAGTCGGTTTGACCGCCGGAATTGGATATCCGCTCCTTCCAGAAGTTGCAGCGCCTTTTCGTACAAACGTCCCTTCTTGGGGACTGCGAAAAGCATCTTATCAGTTAGAGAGTTTACCAAATCCATTGTGTTGTGGTGTGTATGAGTGTAGAGTGTTTGTCAAGATGGAGAGAGGGAGTTTTTGACTCATTTTTAATTTTCGATCGAAGAGAAGCTTAAGCACCCGGCGCCGTTCTCCGACGCCGACGCTTTTTTTCTTCGTTCTCTTCAGACGATTCCCCCACTAGTTGGACAGACTTCCTAAAAGACCGCGGCTAAAATGAGTCATGGACAGCCAAGACCATGGGCATGTGGAACCTTAGTGCTTATTATATTCCGACTATACTACAAAATTCTGTCCTAAATTGCACACGTGGGGATCCAAAAAATACATAAACAGGGTTGGGACTCGTCGCGCCGATGTCGGTATCAACAGCTTCACTTTTCGTGCCATAAGCGCTAAGAGCATCGCCGCAAACGGGGGGCGACATTATCAATGACAAATCATAATTAACCATAGTGCTAAGTGGTCAAGGAGCCCAAACCCTTCTATAGAGTAACACTGAAACCACCGATAGATAAACTAAAGCTGAAAACCAGTTAGGTTGACTTGGCGGCATTCTAGCAATGGTTAACTAGTCAAATCATCCTAGCAAACAAACAGCTTTTCACAGTTACCCCCCAAAGAAACGCTATACGTCGCCTTGCTCACCGTCGATTGTTAAGCCACCCCCACTTGTCCACGTGCTTGTGTGGCGGCCGCGGCGCCACGTGTATTATATATATATACTAAACGGTCTCTTGTTGCCTGAATTGATATCCAGTGAGGATATGCTCTTGCTAGCTGGTCATAACCCGCAGCGCTATCGACTCCATCTTGATGCCGCCGATTTCAAGACGCCTGTTGGGTTAACAATTGTCTGGTCAGCCAAGGCGGCTGTATCAAGCCATAGGTGTTATGGAAACCCAAGATTATTCAGGCGGTGGAAAAAAGTAGACTGTGTGTATTGACAATTTATTAATACGTTCACGAGCTAGGAGTCAAACTATAGCCAGGATGGAGCTTGTAACCAGCACACAGGAAAAAGCCCCGAGTGGGTGGATTATCGAGATAAACGCTATGTTCCTTCTAACATCACATCACATCTATAAACGCATCGTTCAGCCGTACTGCACACTCACAGAAGAAAAAAAAAGCCCTAACTTTGAATTCTCCCAATTGGGAAATCATGTACCGCGCGAGCGTGCCAAACGAAAGAAAAAAAAATTTTCCAATTCCAATTAGGGCTTCGTGTTAATTCTTGTTTCCCCCCAAGTGAGGAGGATCGGAGGCGTCGGAGGCCACTCACCAGTTGGGAAACTTGCACCCAGCTCTAAAATACCGACAAAAGCACAACACTTTTTTTTTTCCCACACACAACAGAACAAAATGGTACGGGAACTATACACCTCAGCAACGACGAGGGCGTGAACGGGACGAGGATGGAAATGGGAGAGGAGTAGACGACGGATATTGAATAGATAGGGTGGCGTGAGAGCGTGATTTACACATTACGCACACCCTTATCTTCACCAACCGTTCATGTCGAAAATTTCCATCCCCCCAGTTCATACAAGAACATGCAACTAACAAGCAAATTATAGGACGCCAAAAACCCAGTCAAGCTCGCCAAAGTTATCAAGGTCCTAGGCCGAACCGGTTCTCGAGGTGGTGTCACCCAAGTCCGAGTTGAATTCATTGACGACGAATCCCGATCCATTGTCCGAAACGTCAAGGGCCCAGTCCGAGAAGACGACATCTTGTGTTTGATGGAATCCGAACGAGAAGCTCGACGATTGCGATAAACGCCTCCTCTTTTTTTAACGATATACTACCACTTTTTTGTGTTTTTAATGTAATTATTATTATTTTTTTATATTGAGAAAAGGGAAATCTTTAGAACAATTTTACGTACTACCCATCACCATTCTGCTGCTGCTCTTTATGCCAGAACCGCAAAAGTAGATCTGCATACCGCTGCATTTCCTCCAAACTAATCATGAGCTTGAAATCCGTCAGCAGCAGAAACTGCAGCTCGAGATGGTTCAACTCCTCCACCGGCAGCCCGCCAACTTTGGCATACCGCGAGTTTTTGTAAAACACGTCCGAAAAGAACTTTGATGCCACAGTCACGCCAGCGATAATAAGCCGGTGAATGTTATAACTGTCCATGACAAATAGTTGGTTGGCAGACCGGCCATGCATCGAGCTCGAGCTATCCACCGGCTTCTCGCCTTGATTCGCCTTTTGCGCAATCCGGTCAAAATAGACAAGCAGCGAGATGAAAACTTCATTCGTGGTAGGGCAGTACTTTAATATACGCGACAAGTAGGCATGCAGATTAATCGCCGGAATGTTGCGCCCATGGAACGACAGCACATTCGCATTGAACTGTTTATCATTCGTTAGCATGGCCTCGGGTGGCGGCGTGTACCCACCACCACCTACCCCATGCGGCTGAAGCGAGTCGTTTGAGTCAATAATCTTTTGCAAAAGCGCAGTCAACATGACTAGCACGTCGGGAACGGGGTGACTTGAAATGTCCAGATGGAGCGGCGGCGGTTGCGGCTGCGGCTGTGGCTCCTGCTGCGGCGTCGGCAATGACGTCTGCTCTGATGCTTGCTGCTGCGGCTGCTGCTGTTGCTGTTCGTATTGATGATACCGGTGGAATGAAGATGCAGTGTTGGATGTTGGCGGTATCGACGGCTCTGGTGCAATGGCCGTGGTCAGGTTTGTCGTTGTTGTTGTAGACGATGGATGCGGGAAAAAGTGGTGTTGGAAACTGTTGTGGTAAGACGACCCGTTTGACGTTGAAAAGAGCCGAGGGTCGGAGCTATAACTCACACTACTACTGCGTCGCGATTCGTTAGGATGAGGTAGAGTCACATTACTCTGCTGCTGTTGTTGTTGTTGTTGCTGCGGTTGTTGTTGCTGCTGCTGTTGTTGCTGTTCATTAAGCTTAGAAGTCAACAGCGACATTCTCATCCCAGACGGTTTGGCAGGTATCGAGCTAGGCCCATCAAATCTAGCAGTCGGGGGTGAGGACGACGAGGTTGGTGGTTCGTCAAAACTGGACGAAAATCGTGTCTGTTGCGGCATTTTATACGACGAGGAGACTGACGACGGCTCGTTTGTGTGCGGTGCCAGACGCGATGCAGACGTTGGCGAGAAATACAACGATGTGGTTGATGACGCAGAGTACGGCCCGTTGTTGTTGATGGTGTTGTTGCTACTATGGCTCGTCTGCAACTGCGGCAAAATTGTGCGGTCTTGTTGATACGGCACGTGCTGCGATTGTTGGTGTTGTGAGAATTGGATAAATTGATGATCGGCGGTGGGTGGAAAACGTTGCTGTTGTTGTAGAAACGATTGATTGTTCCCGTTTGAAGGCGGATAAGGCGGAGTGTGGGTCATGTCTATAGGTCGCGAGTAGTTGTTTGGAATCATGGATGGTACTGCCCCATTGATTACTTGGGGGTTGCTTGATAACGGTGGTGTTTTGTTAGTACTGCGAGGGTCCATGGAGGGATGTGATTGCACGACATTCATTCTCAATGAGCCGTCGTCGTTCTAGTAAATACTGATTAGCAAAAAAAAAAAAAAAGAACAGTGTATTAAATAAGAGAAGGAAAAAAGAGCCTTCACAAACGAATGATGGCTTCTTCTTTTTTCTTCCTTCTTTTAGAGTTTAATCAGCGTATATTCCTTGTTTTTGCCATGCCTTTTTAAAAATAATAAAGCGGGCCCCAAATACAAATTGAATACAGCGTGGAGTTAAATTCTCACATACCATGATTGGGAGAGAGAAAGAAGAAAAAAAGGGTCTATCAAGGATTGAAGTAGAAGAGGATAATGGAAATGGAAATGGAAGTGAAAGTGGTTGATTCAAGAGTCAAAGTCACTAGAAAGAAAGAGAGAAAAGTGGCGGCGGCGGCTACTGCAGTATTTTTTTTTTTTTTTTTTGACGAAAATTGGAAGCACGTTGGTTGGCTCAGATCGATCGGCACCTCCGACCGATTAATTCGTCAAAAAACAAGGAGTTACCTTAACGACAGATGTAAATGCTTGTCAGGATTTCGTCAAGTACTACGTTTTTCGCTAATAGAAGAGACATGGAAAGAGTAACACCAAATAAATAAACAACTCTTGATATGGCCAAAGTAAATGTCTAACGTGGTGCTCCAACTTGCCCGGCCGTCGAGAGATGTCATATGTCGTCCAATTTAAAGCTTAAAGCCACCCTTCCCGAGATGGCATATGCTGATTCACTGTAAGCACTAGTCTTGACAATATGTAAGATCCGCAATGAGCTATAGCTAGTAATAACACGCGTCTAGAGCTCAAAGTTGGTGCTATGGGGTGCCAGCTGGTCTAGGGAGGGGTGCATGTTTAAAAAATATATAGAGCACGTGGCTGGATAGATATATACGCACGTGCATTCGTCCTAGGCTAGCTGGCATTATGGGACACCGGGTTATTGACTCATAACGCGTCCCTTTCTGGAAAGTTACCTTTGTAATATTATATATCTTGCCCTATCGATCGGCGTCCCACCAGGTTGCGGCTATCGAGCGGTGATCTAAGCACATCTATAGTAACGTTATAACGCTAACAATTGTACATGTACACGTATACGTAAGACAACAATTGATCGGAGATGATGATTGCCAACTTAAAGTATATATAATAAACGTCACTCTGGTCGATCCAAATGGGCAAGTATAGGTATCATATCAGAGAGGGGTCTTATATATACTACAAGATTATAATGAACAATTCATGAACTGCATACTTTCTGATTGAGGTGGGTAACCTGGGGCCCTTTTCGAGCGATATATATGGTTGGTAAATACCATTGCCATAGACATCGCCGGTATCCTGCTATAATCCATCTTGGCATACAAAATGAAAACCCCCTGAGGACTATATGCGGCTCA
>JAJLUJ010000280.1:0-14765 GCA_030564235.1 Blastobotrys elegans
ATCGCGAGATACCTGTTCAAAATCAAGAATCAGAATAAGAAGATGCCTCAAAAGATGGTCGTGCATTAGTGCTACGGCACTCATGCATTGTCGTTCACGCTAACCTTTTTTGGTGATTGTCGTGATTGTCGTGATCGTCGAGCGGCTGGAGGCTGGTGAGCACGGAATGCCGAGGCTTGGTGAGGCTGACTGCTTACACGGCGCTAGCACTGACTATAAAGACCTTAAACTCAGGGGAACTTAACCAACACAATCACTGGTCGTAACGTACGGTTTGCTACGGCATTAAGTTATCGACCACTCACACTTATAAGAAGATAACAGAAACAGGCCAAAAACTTGAAAGTAAAAATAAAATAAAAATAAACTAAAACAAAAAGAATACGCGTGTATTTTACTGTGGTGTTATTCTGACACACGCATTGTTTCTCTGTCACAGTGACACGATCACGAGGTTATATAATATATTATAAGTATTTTTTATAAAATGTTTAAATTTGTACAACGAACGTTTGTAAGTTGGAACGTTAACAATTGTTATATATCTTCTGCCATGCCTAGAGTTATAAGGTGTCATTAGAAATTGTCTCAGTACTGGTGTGGCTTAAGTCTCGAGCTTTTCTTTTCCTTCTCTTCTCATTGCGTCTATTTATTTAATTATTATCATGATGTGGTTTGAAGAACTGTGAGCGCATGGGCTTTGGGACCCAACCCATATCACTACATTTACTCTTATCAGCCAAACAGGCAATTATGCATGCCTAAACTGCGACTGCGTTCTGATTCTGACTCTTAAGATTCTTTACAGTCTTCCTACGGGGTTACATCATGTTGGACCATCCCTATGCCTTACATACGGAAGCATGTGCGACTCTGATCACACTTCAACAACATGCTCATGACAACTCGGCAGTGTTTATACGAAACTACAGTCAATCTGTATACTGATCGAGCTTGTGTAGGCTTGTATTTAAGTGTGAGCCGCTTCGGTTTCTGCTATTATACAACCCTGAATAACGGCCGTGTAGAAGCGCTGCGGTGTTGTAAGTAGGAAGCAACCACAGCCAGGGCATGCGTATTGTCTACTGTACACGTGGCCAACTTGAGTAAATATAGTCCTCTCTAGATTTCATACACACATTTTCACCTCCAAAAAAGACTGGTTCATTCAGCAGAAATGGGAGGAGGACGAGGAGGTATATATGGTGATCTAGCCGAGAGGGGACATTGTTCTCTAGCTAAGCAGTCCGTATTATAAGGTCATTCCTACCCTACTTATATATAGCTAAAACAGAAAGTATTAAATCAGGTACATGTCAATTGTTGGTTATCGATCGACTAGCTACATTAGTCCATACATTACGCCCTGATGATCTCGAGCTTGAATGTATCACCATTTTGGGTTTATATCGTCTCCACTGATAGCGCTGTCATCCGTTCCACTTCTACCTCAGAGACAGTGCTTTGCATGAACATGGCATCGTCTCGGTCATATCAGTCTGGCAGGTTGATCTATATGGACTTTTGGAAAACAAAGGTTGAATTTAAAATTTATGGCGTTTTTAAAACAGCTGTTGATGTATTTGTTGTTATTTATGCCGTGATAGCTATTGGAAAAGGGAGGAAACGTTGTTCACCTTTATAGATCTTATAATAACAACTACAGAGCCAGATGGTCTAACCGGCCCAATGTGTGAACCCTTAAGGGCGTGTTCATTTTGAAGGTGTTAAAATTGACGGGTCCTGGAACTGCTGAATGCCGCATTTCTTCATAAATTAATTTTCCGGGCGAGATTAGTACGTGGTCTTTAACCACGCAGCATCATCTACGCGTGGCTATATATTATAAGAGGTTGACCCATCTATCCGTATCCATAAAAAGGATGAAAACATGTCTGGTAATGAAATATTGACAAAAATAAACCAATTGAGGTTAATTAAGGTCTTATAACAGACCTAAAAATATCAATTAAGGTTACGTACTACGGCGCCGTAAAAATTGAACAATGGCCTTAATTATAAGCTTAGGGATTGTTGTAATTTGTGCACCATCGACCAACATCACAAGCTCAATTGGCTATAGCTTCTTGAGGCCCATCGTGGTTGTAATGATATTGATGACCCTAAATTTGGTTCGCACCGTAATGCGGCGGATGGGGGTTGGTTATCGCCAACTTTCGGTACCATTTGGTCGTTTTTAGATGGCATGTTTGGTAAATGCGCAGCTTAATAGGTAGCATCCCAGCCTCTAGCTCCATCGTTTCGGCTGGGCGTCGATACCCTCAGCCATCCTATCCAATGTGTATGAGACCTCGATTAGTAATGCGCGCGTGCGGCCAAAACGGTTTGCGCGCGCCCATTTGGATGGCAAAAAAAAAAAAAAAAAAAAAAAAGATTTCTAAACACCCACTTACCCCCACGACAGAGACGACAGAAAAAAAAAAAAAAAATGAGCAGCATACCGTCATCACTAGAAAACGTCAAGCACGTCGCACTAGTCCTTTCTGGAAAGGGCGGCGTTGGTAAATCCAGCGTCACTACACAACTAGCCCTCACGCTCGTCAACAAGGGTTACAAAGTCGGAGTATTAGACATTGATCTGACCGGGCCATCGCTACCACGAATGTTTGGCCTCGAAAGTAAAAAGATCCACCAATCTAGCGCTGGTTGGGTTCCAGTATACACAGACGACAGTAAACGGCTCTGTGTGATGAGTCTTGGATTTTTACTGCCGGATCGTGGCGATGCCGTGGTCTGGCGAGGCCCCAAAAAAACGGCAATGGTACGGCAATTCCTAAAGGACGTGGTTTGGGGGGAGCTGGACTATCTACTTATTGATACCCCACCGGGAACTTCAGATGAGCATATCAGCGTAGCAGAAGAACTGCAAAAAGTTAGCCCCGACGGCGCGGTGCTAGTCACTACCCCACAAGCAGTAGCCACCGCCGATGTTCGCAAGGAGCTAAATTTTTGCCATAAGGTCGGCTTCAAAGTGCTCGGGGTTGTGGAGAATATGAGCGGGTTTATTTGCCCGCATTGCGACGAGTGTACCAACGTGTTTAGCAGCGGGGGCGGGAAAACCCTCGCCCAGGATTTCAACGTGCCATTCTTGGGGTCAGTGCCAATCGACCCCACGTTTGTGTCCATGATCGAATCGCAGACTGAACAAACCAACCTGGCTGATGAATACAACAAGAGCGCATTGAAAGTATTGTTTGAAGAGATTGTGGATAAAATTACTTGTACGAGTATAGAAGCGCCCCACAAAACACCAGAGCCGCACCAAGCTTGCCCCGAGTAGAGAGGGTATTGTTGAATAGCACGGCAGATAGTAGTAATGATACAAATTTGCGAATATTCAGCACAATCGTCACGGTCAGGGCTGAAGAGTGCCCGGCAAGGTTATTAACCCCCCGCACACATGCATACTGGGTCAGCGCGTTGAGCAGCAACATTTGCCGGGCCTGCAACGTCATGTTTATAAACTCTTGCTTCATTTGCGGCATGATGGGGATGAACAGCACTAGCGAAAAAAAATGCGTGTAAAACAGATTCTCTCGCCAATGTTTGCCGTATTTGGCATACGTCTGTTCAGCCACCAGCCCTTGGACTGACGACATGATAGCAGCCACAAACAAAATGCCAATGCCTTGTATAAATCTATAGTCGATTTCCTGGGTTGTTGAATGGGATGATTGGGTAGCGGTGGCTATAATGCAGCCAGCCGTGAGCACCACTACCGCCGCAACTTGTCTCGTCGTGTACCGCTTATTCAAAAATATCCACCCGCTGAGCATTGTGGTCACCGTGCCGGCTGACCGGAAAATGATGTGGATAGGGATTGACACGTTGTACGCCCAGACCACATTGTTAAGCACAGAGATGGAAAAGTACAGCACGACCGGCAAAACCCATCGCAATAAGGGAACTTGTGGCCGTTTCAGGAGGTATGGACTGTTAATGTCGAAATGATGATACAGGCCTTCTATTGAGACAAGCAAGAACTGCACAAATGTCACAAGTTGGCCGGAGTTGGGGTATATATTGACCAGGCTTTCTAGCGTGAGCACATTGGCGCAGCACCCACCAAAAATGAACCCAAACACTTGCAAAATCTGCGAGATTGATAACGAAATTATGGCGCTTTGTTTTTCATTAGATACCGGTTCTTGGCTTGGTGTGGTGGTGTGCTTTCCTGGCGCCGGTGTTCTACGCCTCACTGCCATCTGTGTCTTTTTTTTTTTTTTTTTTTTTTTTTTTTTTTTGGTCTGTGACTGTGTCTAATGGTTTGACCGGTTCCGTTGGGAAAGAAAGGAAAAAAATAATTTTGGACTTTTTTATTCCACCACTACCCTAAACCCTTCACCATTTACACGTTCCCTTAAAAAAAATGAGCAGAAACAGGTCAAGCTCGTCTGCATCGATTATAAAGTTTTTTGCCGATCGCGTGTCGTTATTCAGCAACTCGGACGAAAACACATCTTCGACATCTCTCCCCATTGTGGTCAACGACAACACGGCACGCGATGTTGATAATGACAGTGACCGGGTTGAAGAGATACCACTGCCGGCGGCGGAGCTCTTCACGTTCGACTCAATCGTCTCATCGGTAGATACCGAGTACACGACAGCTAAGCAATCACTTCAATACATCCTCGCCCAGTACAAGAACGATCTCACGGAAGAGCTCGACGATGCTACGACGAGGCAGAATGAGCTGACTCGGAATATGGCAAGTATCGATCAACTAGCATCAAAAACGTTGAAACAGGCCACATCAAACGTGTCAAAAGCGACAAGCCAGGTTGCAACGTTAGAAAAGGCACGGATAGATAAACTAGCGCAGTTGGCAACGCAAGCATACGAAACATTGACCTCGATAACCCACTTGCTGCATGAGATTGATAACATGTTGCCGCCAGATGATAAGCTGGTACCGGAAGACTCGCTGCATAGAGCTCATTACCCCGACTTGCATGGGCTGTTGAAATCAACGTATGAACAAGAACAGGAGCTGCGCGATGATCAGAGTAATTTGCTATTGACGTCGTTGCCACTGGATATGCATTCCCCTAAACCGCGCCGCGCCGTATCCATGAGCGCATTGCGTGGTCAGCAAGTACAAACGACAACAACGACGTCAAGCCCCAGCCCACTGGGTTCGTATGAAACGGAAGAGTTCATCCCGAGAAGTATATCTACAAGGCCGGTCCTAAGATCAACTACTCATATACCCGAGAACTACCCTCGGTCGTTGTGGAAAATGACTAGTTCACCGACCCCAGCTGGGCCCGTTGCGACGTTTGAAGGCGATGCTGCTGAAGCGCCGCCGTCTAGTTTGTCCTTGTCATCAAGGAGCAGTAACCCAAACTCTAGCGATAGTGCAAAAGCACGACTGCAGAATCTGATCCAGAAGTGAAATATATATCACTGAGGATGGATTAAATTCTGGTTGCGGCTCATGAGTGTGGAAACGAAAATATGTAACAACTAACTAATAATGTACATCATAGCAGTCATTGACACAATAAACTAATGTGCGGCTCAACGTTTATACGCAACCGACATTCTCGTTCATTACTGTGCTATAGTACACTTTCAGAAAATGTTTTCACAATTTCCGTGGTCACGTAGTTGAAGTATACCACCCCGTAAGTCGCCGGTGAGTGTACACGTGAATTCCAGGCGCTTCTATATATATAGATGATTAATTGAGTGCATGCATCCAAGTAGCGTGCGCCATATATATTTCTTCAAATTATCGATCACAGGCGTCTGACGTATGTGTTTATTATCATGAAATTGTTCCTGTTATTATTGGCCAACAATTGTGTGTCATATTTGGTATACATGTGCAATATATCACGAAAGGCCTTATCTTATCTTATCAATCACTTTACTATAAGCAACGGACAAAGACTTATACTCGTACTTTGCTGAGGACAACATTCCGATGTATGATGTATAGACTTAAGACTAGAAAAACGTTGCTAAATGATCGCAATACACGGCCATTGGGCTCACGTAGGTGTATATATATATAGAAAACGTTAACGGTTCACAGTTCTAGCTAGCTAGAATTTCAACACATTTCATTTATAATACTTTAACCTGATTAGTCATGTTGAAATGGCACGTGTGAGAAATGCCACACATTGTCGGCCTTGGCGGGTCAATGGTTTACGTGCGACGTTGAGTGCTCACCATATGTATTCGATTCGCCTTAAACGTTCTTTGTAATCTCCACCAGCCAAACGACCACCATCTCCTCTTCTCGCTGTTCACTTCTACCAGATCAATACATCAATCACAAATGACTCACCCACTGAATCTGGAATAGCAAACCGGCTCTCTGTGCCGGTCCAAACGCTACCAATAACGTCTCAAATTAGCTAATTATTAAAAAAAACGGTAAATATTGGTGTAGAAACAACGCAGCATACAAGAGAATGACGGGGGACAGTACTGGTCGTGTTGCCATTAGGATTGCAATGGAATCTAAACCTAGAGTTTACTTGTTTGCGTATCAAGAATTAGCCACAATTTATAGCCATGGCTGCAGTTTGTAATATTTGCGCGGCTCAAGTGAGTCACGCGAAAACACAAGCAAATTCAAAATATTCATCATGTACGTGCCCTAACACAAAGCTGGGGAAATGGAGGTGGGGGGAGAGGAGGATATACTACCGCCGGAGATAATGATTAAAACAGAGGTGAGTTCCTAAACTTGCCATAATCAAGCTGCCTATGGAGATGCCCAAAGTTCTTGTTTATTTCAACTTTTTTAGATACTTTTGAAAATGTCGGAACCGATCATCATACCCCCAGCGTAAATCCCAGTCTGGCCTGGCTAACAACACAGTACCTGTTGTTATTATATACTACCAAGTGGTGGGTGCACCATGGTATTATTATTATTATTATTATTGTACGCGCGCGCGGCTCAAAGCATGCATATGGATGATGTGTTGGAAGGACCCCCTTATACGGGGTTCACAACTGCTGAAATGAACCGCAAGAAGCGAGACCTGGCGCGCAATTTTTTCTCCTTATTCGCCATTGCTCAACCACCAAAACTTCATCCGACCCACCTTATCAGTAAGCTTTTTCTTTGTGTTACGGAGCTGCAGCTATAAACGGCTGCTCGCGCACGCAAAAAACAAGAAAAAAGCCCCAGGCGTTTATAAATTTAGCAAAAAAAAAGCACCAACACAACAACAACTAGCATGACGAAACTGCCACCAGAGTTATGGTTCAAGGTAGTGGACAAACTAGCCAAGGAGGTAGATTTCCAATCAAGCGCCGAGTTTCGCCGCTACTGCTTTATCAACAAGGCGTGGTTTGTTGAGCTTGGGCGGTATTATTATTCCAGTTACACTGGGTTTGAAATGTGCTTTAATATCTTGAAGCACCACTACGACAACGACCGACGCATTGAAGACGGCAATATGAGCAGGTTAATCACCTACTACTTCCAGCATCCCAAGACTATCAATATTAGTTTTTTTCTGAGAAACCCGGATTTGATACAAGACTTTACGCTGGTGTTGCAGTCGGCGTCGCGGTACGGCTGCCAATTCCCAAACCTGAAAACGGCATCTCTGGATCTAGAATTCATCAGCATTTTCACGTCAATCCCGGGCATGATTCTTTCCAACATTCAAACTCTAGACTTGTTCAACAATAACGAGATTATTGGCCGACCGAGCCAGCAGCAGGTCCAGCTGGGGATTAACGACTTGCATCAGAAATGCCAGTCATTGATACGCGTGCGCTACATTTTATCATACAAGTATGAGGTTTGGGAAGTGACTGCTTTGAAAAGCCTGCCGATAACATACCTGGATTTAACGGGGATCCGCCACAACGAGCTGCAGACGCCCGATATTTTCAGCGTGCTCGAGCAATTATACGAGTTCAAGTTATTGACCGGCGTGTTTCTATCCTTCCCGCTTGTTTCAAAGAACACTGTCATCTCTGAGCGTGTCATGTCGGTAATGGCGCGGCTGGAACATATCCAGCTGCGTGAACATAACCTTCCCAACGAGCGGTTGATAACGCGGCTGGTTGAGCTTGCAACGCGTTTGAAAACTCTGATCATTGAGGCGCGACGGGCTGGTACTAACGCCTCTGTTCTTGTCGGGTACAACTGGCGGTCTCTCAGTTTGGAGGAGTTTGTGATTGCATGCGATTCGGCGCCCGAGGCTGACAACATTACCGCCGCTCGGTATTTGGAGATGATGAAGGTAAAGATTCCTACTCTTAAACGGTTTCTTATGATTGAATGGTACAAGTTTACTGGCGATATGTGTATTCCACAGGTACTGGTGTAGGTCTCGAGTAGTTTTTTTTTATGGAGACTCGTTTATTCGTTGTGTTAGACACACCACCACTTTGCTAATTAAACTTTTCCTTGATCAAATCACGATATCATGACGGCTCATTCTTTCCATTTACAGGGGCTGTATGCTTCGCTGCGATGAGAGCAAACGTGAACGAGGTCACCTTGCCATTCTTGCGCTTGTAAATGTCAGCCAAGCCAGCAGTCGGATTATTGGCGCCACTTAAGCTTATAGTCGATTGCTTCTCGTTGAATTTCTCGTTAAGACCGCCTTTCTCAGCTTCCTAGTCTACAGTATGGAGTACGAGCTGGCGAATCGGGTGATAATTGCGTGTTAGGAGCATAGCCAAACCTCCATATTTTAGCTTTGCGAGGTAGGCTTCATCTACCTCTTTTTTTAAACCTTGGTTTGTACTTTACATTTACTCCCCTCACCAGCTCCATTGCACTTTCAATGACCAAACTTTTGTGCATCTTGGCGTATACGTATAACTCCAACGTCGTGTTGAAGGTTGCATCAGAACTATATTCATATATCTATAGCGGGCCGACACAACCTCCATCCTTGCATATGGTAATTTTTCCGCCTGTGCAAATGCACACTTTTTGACGCTTGTGCAACATCTTGATGGGCACGGATGGTATCCAAACTCGTGGGTTGCCGTTTGAGTGAACAATTGGTTTCTTATACCGTATCTATATCAAAGTTGTTTTTCTAGCAGCGCGTGTTTTAATGAGTGAATCTATATGGCACGTGATCATCAATTTATACTCCCCCACCCCGGCATATATAAGATTGTTTTCCTAGGTACTTTGATGTCTATAAGTTCTACGCAAGGAGGGAGCATGGGTAGCCTTGTTTTGGGTTTATAATTGCAACGTTACACGTGTACGATGGAATATGGGCTGGGGTTTATCATGTGCACGTAAGTTATATATCATAGCCAGCCGCATATGTGTATATAAGCACTTTTAGTGCGGATCGTGTGGAGGGGCCAACGTTTTAGATTGCAAGCGGACATGGGAGCTCTCTATAGGTATGTATCTCTGGGTATCCAAAGCGGAGAAATTAAAGGATCGTATCTATATATTATAAGGATACGTAATCTCCCCCTTGTGCTTTCTCATATTGTTGTATGGTATTAGCTCATGACCAGGTCTACGCTTGATGGGTTAACCAACGATTTAAAATCTCAAATTGGGCCAGTAATTTTCATTTTCGTTTCGTTTCGTTCTTTTCTGCACTGTGATTTTGTGGCACGGACCGGCTCGTTCCACCGGCGATTCGACCCGACATCAGATTATCGATCCGAGTTTCCGGAATTCTTAAGCTATAAACTGTCGACCAGACCCCGCATGTAAGGTTATACCCATATATGGCCAGTCCGGATTGAACGATTCGGCTGCAGAATCCGGATCATGAGTGTACGAGAAATGACTAATACCAACCCCTTCTTTAAACAATCGCTGCCGTACCATGGTTTAACAAATAGCTTAAGGTCGAGATCTCCGCACCGGCCAACTGATCGCAATGCTGACGTTATCTGATGTGAGAAGAAAAAAAAAAAATTTTGCGCAACCATGTGGACTTTCTTTTTATCTCCGTTCCCATTTATAATCGTCACCTTGCAAACATGTTTCTATTCTTAGCATGTGACTTGTCCAGACTAATATTAGCTAGGTGTGTACGGAATAGCATATGACTATTCATTTTTAAACAATATGATATAGATCACTGAAAATGTTAAAGAAAGCAAAAATGAAAGCAGGGTGTACGCATGTCCTAGCTATAACAAAGCCGTGTTTCGGATACGGACAATTAGTTTTCCCGCAGTTCGCTCCTAACAGCAACTCACACCCACCCACCACCCAGGCCGCCCGGCCTGGCTCACAACCAGTCAATATTTAAACAAATGCATGAGAATTCAACCAAGACATGCTTTCTTTGCGGCCACAGGTGAGATTTCGCAAACGATGGGACAAGGGAAAAAAAAATCCGGGTTATTAAGACTCATATCCACCCTTATAATAGGAACCAGGCTTAGCTCGATTGACCTGGGCCGGGCCTGATACTGAGCCGCATTAGTCATTAAGCTTCTAGTGCACGCACGCTAATAAACTTTCAAACTCTAACGCACAATTAAATATCCAACTATCAATCAAAATAAACAAGTCAAAAATAACACACTACAAAACAAGACTGGATAATTAGACTACGATTCTAAACATTACAAAAGGCTAAATTTATTTGTTGATGGAAAACGTTCGATAATGTTCTACTATCTTCCATACCATGTCGTCGCAATTAGCGGAGATCGAGATCACCTCAATTTAGTAAGCCACAAAGGAGTTCCGACTCCTTAAATCCGAATCGGCCTGGTTTTTATATATAGCGCGCTATAGATTAGCTAGCGCGCTAGCGCTGGTACGTAAGATGGCGCACGCATCGCATTCTATGAGTGAGAAACACTGAGTCACCATTAAATTTTTTTTTTTTCCCTCTCCCTCACCTATAGAGTTCACCTTATCCCCGGAGACTAAAAAAGAAAATTTGTATTAATAATGACATGTCTGAGCTAGCTAAAGCAAGATCTGCGCGCCTTGGTAAGGCCTGCCTGCAGGCAGGCCGCGGCCATGGCAAAAAGTCCGATCGATATATATCGGCCTGCCGGCGGTTGTGGATGGATGTATACATGCATGAGTGTTGTTATGCAGCCAATTTTCCTTCTTCTATCTTCCCAACCCCGGGCCAGCGCCAAAAAATTATTCTTGGGTATATAGATGAGATTATTTCCTCATCTCAACCTATATTCTTGACAAACACTTTTTTTTTTTCCCTTTTCTCCCCCCTACCATAGCATGGCTCACTCACAATTTAACAGAGTCCACCAGCAGATGCTATTCGGACACAACACTGAAATGTACGGACAATCTTCAACACGCACTCCGAAAGCGCTATCTGCGTTGATGAATGCAAATAACCAGCCATCTACCAGCAACTATAGTAACAACAGCAGCAACATCAACAACAACAATACCAACAGTCAATTTGTAAACCCACAGCAACTGCACTTCAACTCGTCTGATTCGATTGGGTTTGAAAGCACGAGCCAGCAACAGCCGCCGGCCGTGCCGCTGACTATGTCACCTCGCGATGCATTCCTCAAAAGCCCAGACTATCTAAACGAGCTTGGCAGTGCTACGTCGTTGTTTGGCGCGAAGGACGAGGTTGATTACATTGGGCCTCATTATATTCGGCCTCATGAACAGCAACAGGACTTTTTTATGGAAGAACCGGAAGCCATGGACGAGGATGATGATGAGGATGAGGATGACGACGATGATGAGGAATTTGACGATGTGCTGTTTTCTACAGACGATGAGGATTTGGATGACGACTTGTACGACGATAACAGCCCGGCTCCTCCGTTGGTGTACGATAAAGTTCAAAGCAAATCTGTTCAACAAGTAGAGCAACAACCACAACCACAGGTGATGAAACAAGAACTGTCACCTTTGGCGCAGCCAGTGATAGAAGAGCATCGATTTGTAGCACCAGAGCAGCTGCATCAACTAACCGTCAAGGACGAACCAACGCAGCATGAACAACAGGATGAGGAGGAGGAAGACACGGTTATGGAACAGGCGGTGGATCTGTCTAGCTTACCAAAGAAGCAAGTTGAAGAGGACGAGGAGGAGGAAGAAGACGATGACGATTACCACCCTGACGAGGACGATTCTACTAATTACCAACCTGCATCTATTACAACCCACCAACCTTTGACCCACTCGCGCAAAAAGTCTTCTGGTACGACGGCCATTCCTAAGCATTCGGCTTTGAACTCTGCTGGGCATCACAAGTGTTTGTTGACACTGAACGGCAGAACTTGCGGCAAGGCATTCAGCCGACCGTATGATTTGGTGCGTCATCAGGATACGATTCATGCTGCTGTGCGCAAGACTTTTAGCTGCGAGCTGTGCGGAGATGCTTCCAAGACGTTTTCGCGAATGGATGCATTGTCTAGGCACATTCGGGTCAAACATCCTGACCACTAAAGCAAACTTCTTTTTTCACAAGCAAACACGGACTTGATTTGATCCCCCCTTTTTTTATTTTTAATTAATACATACGTATCCATTCTCTACTCTTTATTTATTGTAATACAATTTTTTTTTTATACAACGTACCGTATACAGAATTTGTCCATTCAAGTGATTTCGTAGATAAGATAACCCCAAAAAAGGGGTTGCGTTATAATTGAAAGCAATGATTATGTAAGCGGCGGTCCGGGCGGGGCCGGCCTGTCTGGCCCTGTCGACCCGTCCTACCCGCCAAGGTCACATGAGTGCGGCGCGGGTTTCCCTGTTTACTCCACCTTTTTTTGCTTTTATGTGTCGAAGTCTCTCTCTCTTTTTCTCCACTCCTATAAACATTAAGGCCACCCTGTTATTGTGCAATAAAGGTGGCTGATGATGAAGGAGGGAGGGGATCTTCGGAATTTAAAGTGGGGCGGTGTATACTTAATTAGCAGTTAAATTTGCGCATTTAGGTTACAGGGCTGGGAGGGACGAAACATTCAAACAGTGCCAATTATGATGCGTCACCGTTACAGGGAGCAACATCGTATTCCCACCCGTTATTACAGGCATGGGTTATCAGTCACGTGTGTATACGTACGTACTATAGGACCAATTAGTTTCGAAACGTTAAGGTTGAGCCGCATTATATATAGTGCATGTCAGCACGCGCGCTCCCCTCTTTGTCCAATGATTATCGTCACCTGATGTCGTTCAACGATTTGTGTGTTTATCTTTAGTCCCCCATGGCATGCTGATAACCGTTATCGTCCTTATTGGTTGTCGCGCGTCCAATTTGAAGGTGCCGCTATTAACGCCTTGGGCAAATCACTATAGTTGACCAGTCTTTTTTTCGGCAAATGCCTATAGACAATCAACCGTACCACGTGAACAGCTGTACTGGACTCGTATGTAACGTTCAACCTACGGCACCATGGACCACATTAACTCTAATTAACCAAAACAGGCAATAGCCTAGGCCCCTGCAGCCATGGTTCTGACACTGCAGTGCTCCTTTGTTAAAACGTTAATTAAACACGAATGGATAATACCCAACGGAATATGATAATAAAAAAAGGTATTGTAGTTACTGCCATTTGTTCTCCGCTAGTTGTAAGATCGGCGATAAGCAATTAGAGCCTTTAAAACAAAGAATGACATTTTTTTTAAAGTAAACCGAATGGAGCTTCTTCAGTAACGTTGTTGCTACGGCCGTCGTTGATGGCTGTAAGAATTCGACCTTATTAATTATTATAATATACATGCTTGGCGCGCGGAAAAAGATTTGAGTATTTGTCTAGGAGGCTATAGATATTATAATTAAAGTTAGCTACCAAGAATACTCTGCAATAAATTTAAGCTTAGGTTAGCCACAAAATTAATAAATTAGTTGGTTCGATCGGTACCCAACGTTCACATATGTTAACGAATTATTTCGAGCAGGATCGATATCTTGGTCTCAATTGTTCATGGTCATATGTTTGAGTACGTACGTGTACTACAGTCACATCATGACTCCTATATAGGTCGCAAACGGAGCAAATATGTGCACTAACTAGTACTGCTGACCATTCGGAAGATTTTGAACATGAAAATTATGAATATTTTAAAATATATGGAGCAAAGTAACATAAAAGAAGCCCGTATATTGTCCTTCCATATTGACTATACCAAAATAACAATAGATATATATATATATATATCATCCATTATTAACAGTGGCACATGTGTGTTGAAGTATGTGAGCAGCAGCCGTTTCTTTTGACCTGTGTATCTATATTCTGTACTTAGGATACCACGAAGGAATCTAATATTATAAACACTATCTTGCCAGTTTGCATAGTTGACGTTATAACAATTGTACCTGGGGTTCAGAAAGAACACCCAGGTGCAAAACCTGTTTCGACGAGTGTTCAGTATACACACCATCGTATCGGAAGGACAAGTGATCATGAACAAACCAAACCATGTTTCGCCCACCAATTGAAAACAAGAACAATGCCGCGCGGAAAGCCAAGAAAGAAGAGAATCTAATAAAAAAGACATCATAATTAGCAAGGAACGAGGACGACTACAGTTTGCTCGTGGATAATAAAAGTACTACGTGTGAGCACTTATTTCGAGTGCGTATCAAGCAAATGGAGGAGAGTGCGGAAGACGTTTTCAGGTGATGGATCAATCACACAAACGCTGATAAAACATCTAAGTGGTGGATTATACATGTGCATAAAGAACTACCATTTTATGAGGGCATGGGGCTTTGGGACCCAACCCATATCTTTTGTCGATACGGTCATATCCGTAATTTATGAATTGGATGGAAAAAAAGAACCGTACACATATGGTT
>JAJLUJ010000281.1:0-14727 GCA_030564235.1 Blastobotrys elegans
AAAAGAGCAGCACAAGCCTAAGTAACTTCCCCCCTCCCTCCCTCCCTCCAGTCATAAACATTGTTTCGTTTTATAATTATATTTTTTTTTGACATATTCCTTTTTCATCTAGACGTAATAAGGATGATGTATAGACGGCAAAACGACGGCGTTGCCCAGCCACCAACGCCTCCAGCTCAACAACAGCCGAGACCTAACCGGCCACGTCCAAAACCGTCACAACAACCACCCATCACCACCTTACACACCTCATTAGCAGAAATCACCACTGAAACGTTGTCATCCCCATTGTCTAAACCGACGCGAACAAGCACGTTTACAAACCACCTACCTGGTGGCTTTGTTGCACCGGGGCCAGCGCCGACAGCCACGGTGGGCTCAAAGGGCTGTGTAAAATGCCCCAAGACACCACCGGAATGTATATCCTGCCCCAAAGGCAAAGTATGCACACTGACTACCCAAACATGCAGGTCATGTGCGTCTGTAAAGTGTATCAACGACCCCGGGTATGACAATAACCAGTCTTCACCGTCTGTCGTTGTGTCGGACAAGCCCCACCCCACGACGACGACAACGACCCCCGCGGACACTGAAACAGACGAGGAAGATGTCGACCCGGTGACTGTTAGACAACGGAACGGGGTTATTGGCGGGTTAGTCGGGGGGATTATCTTCCTTGCTATTGTCGCGTTTTGCGCGTATTGGGGGTACAGAAAGATGAAGGGCCAGCCATTGCGGCGGCGGCGCCAACCACCTCGAGATGAGGAGAGTAGTGACTTGTACGCGGAAAAGGAGCTCGCCCATACACATCCAGCGGTGAATGCCGACTCTCCCCAGCCAATAACCCCACCACCACCCGCCGCCACCAAGAAGAAGAAGAAGAAGCACCGGTTTTCGCTACTACAACGCAAAAATGATGACAAAGCTTTGGCCGGCCAGAAATACCTTGAACGACCGACAAACTTCCACGCCGACTCGCCAAACATTGACTCTGCAATGAGAATTCAGAGAGACGAGAGTGCGGATTTGGAGGTTTTTTCAAAATTGGGCCTCATTTCTGACCTCGAAAAGCCGTCAAAGAAGCTGCGAATCTCCAAACCTTTACAAGGTAAGGACCTGGAAAAGTTCAAGCTGGCAGTGCTTACCGAACAGAATAAACAAGCCCTCGCGGAGAGGAAAGCACAGACTGTCGGAACCAACCCAAACAAGCTCTCCCGGCTCTCGAAACGCATCTCTATGATTATTGGCGCCCAGACTCCGAACTCGGTGCCAATGCCTCCACACACATTCTATGAACAGGACGGGGAGAATGACCCGCCTGAACCGTCACTAGACCGGCGGCCAATCTCGGATATGCCGGATGAGCGTTACCGGCGTGAGCAACACCGCGTTGAAGAGGAGGACGAAGATATGAGCCGCGATAACATGTCGCCGCTATCCAACCACGCTAATATGACACATCTTGTCCCCAAGCTGCCTTCACTACGCCTCGAAAGCGAGCAGTCGTTAAACATGTCCATGCGGCCGCGGGCAAAGTCGCGTGTTAGCGCGCCGGCAATGGTAACAACTAGGTCGGGTGAAATTCCAATTTACTACGAGCCGCACGGGAGTGGTGGTGATCAACAGCAGCGGCAGCAAATGTCGTCGCGGTTATCACGGACGGCCAGCAAGCGGTACAGCACAATGATGTACCCCCCGCCGCCTCCTTCCACTAACACCAAGACGAATCTGAAACGGGCGTCCATGCTTGAACCTCATTTATCTCGCCTGGACCAGTCGGACCCTGACGATGACCCATACGACGGGCTTGAGTTTGGCGAGACTGAAGGGACGGTGGAGACTGTACATACAAATGGGTCCTCGACTGCCGCGTTTGCAATGATCCCCCCGCCGCATAACCCTTACGCCACTGCTTATGCGTATTCCAACAATTCCGTTGCACAACCTGACTACGTGTACGATGGCTACAATGACTATAACTACACTCCCAGCGCGGCGACAGTGGATGAGTTTGGGTACCAGGGGGATGCACCCGATAACCATGATGATAATGGTCACCTTGATGAAGGGTTTGACTTTGTGGAGGGCGGTACTGTCGAGAGGACGGAATCAATGTATGGCGAGGAGGAGAATGAACAGACTGGGTCGGTTTACAGCGTGGTGGAGACGGCGGACGGGTACTCGCATGATGATGAACCCCATGCTGATGATATCAAATACTCGCCCTCTGTTTATAATGACCAGCCCCTGCCGCCGCTGCCGCCGCACCCCGCTGCAGACCCCCTCGGTCTCAACATTCAACTTGACTATGCTGATAATGACAATACGAGTTCGTCTGCGCACTCGCCAATAACGCCGTGGTACCCGGTGGCTGTTGGGTACAATGAGATTCGCCCGTTGGACGTGCCAAAGTACGCATCCAATGGGTCTTCACACCATACACACAAAACCTCGGCCGGTGCTGCTGCTGCCGCACCAGAAGGAGGAGCAACAACAGGAGGAAAAGGTATGTCTGTTCCAGACGAGTCGTTGTTTGAATTCCCGGTGGTGTACGACGACTCTCAGCAGAACATTTCGTTTGTGTCTAAACGGTATTCTTAAATTTTTTTTTTATACTACATAAGAGGACTCAAGAAAAGAAAAAAAAAAAAAAGAGAAAAAAACAATCACATTACAATGCACTTTTTGCTGTGCTGGCGGTTTGACGTTCGCTGCTTTGCTTGCAATGCGATGCGCTGAGCAGTGACGAGGGTTTCAAGCAGGTTTATTTTTTGCTGGCTTGAGCACTGGCCGTGTCCCACCGCGTCAACCATGCGGCACACTTCAGCCACTTGTTTGTCGGATACAGCCACCTCGTCAGGCTCGTCTTGGACAAGGTCGGACTTGCAACCTAGCAAATATGTTGGTGTGTCTGGGCAGTACTCGGCGATTTGGGGGGCATAGGTGTCGGCGAGTGAAACCAGGCTGGCCTGTGAGTCGAGGCCGTATGTTAGAATGATAACGTGTGCTCGTAGTAACATCATTAGGTTGTCTTGGGCACTGTCTGGGGCGCTGCAGCAGAGAGCTACCTTGCGTTTCCGCCCGTCAAGCTCCACCTCAAGCTCGTTTTCGTCGTAATCCGTGACTAAGCTGGCCAGCTCGCCGTTGATGATGGCATGGATCAGCTCGTGTTTCCCCACCCCTTCGTCTCCTACGAATGCAATATTGATTATATCGGCCATGCTTTTTCGTTATCTGTAAAACCTCGCGTGTTTCAATCCACAACTCTAAAAAAAAAATATAAAAAATTGTTTTTAGAACTGTTGGGAGTTTTTTTTTGTTCTAGCTAAAGCTCTAAAGCCAGCTGACATCATAGACATGCAGGGCATAATATGCAGGTGGACAGGCATTTTCAATTGGCACGTATTGTTTTAAACTATGTGTACCATTTTCCGTATATATATTGCACTATCACTACCAAGGTGTGGTCATAATTTTAATTATAGTACTGGCTGGTAGGTTAGCAATGTCCGAATCGTGTAGGATATGACTTCTAATCTCATCTCTTCGCGCGCGCACGCCCACCACCACCAAAAAAAAATAATTGTCTCAGATGCGAAGAGCCGTACGTCTCAGATCAGATCAGATCAGCTGCGTTAACAATTGTGCATTATAAAACGGAGCCGGCAGTATTCACACGTGCTGTCAAAAATTGTATATACGGTCAGTCAGCTGTGCATTGAGAAACCTCCGCGGCCCCATTAATACGCTTTAGGCGTGTGATGATCTCCAGCCCTTATCGTCGGTCGTGTTGGTAAGCAAGCCCCTCTGCGTGCGGCGTTTCATGTTTCAACGGTATTCAATGTTGGCATGAGTCTGAGTGGTTGGGTTCTTGGTCCTGTCTTAATACTGGGGCTATCATCTTCATCAATATATATGCGCAGGCCGTTACTAGTAGCCAGCGCTGCTGATTTGCACACATTAACAATTTATTTGCCTCGTCTTCAAACCCAACGATAGATTTAAACCATTTTATATTGCTCCGTTTACATAAAACAAATCTATTGCTAATCCAGTCTCCGTTCAATATCATACTTGAAATCATAGTAGCTCTTTTCAAAGTGGTGGATCCGGACATAACCATCTTCAGACCCGGATGCGAATGAGGTACCCTTTGGATGCACAGCCAGGGTATTAATAGGACCGAAATGGCCCTTGACTTGACCAATTTCTTCTTCAAACAGCTTGTGGAAGAACCGAGATTGGAATTTACCCTCCCGCGACCCAGTGGTGGTGACATCACGAGCTTCTTGACCACCACCAACGATAACAAAGTCCTTTAGAGGGGTGATAGTAGCAGTGTTCATTGGAGCATCAGTGACATACGTCTTGTACGCGCCCTTTTCCAACTCATCAACCAAAAACAGCTTTGCAGTCTTGTCCTTTGAACTGGTAATGAAATATGTCCGATCCAGGTTGGTTTGCAAGTCCGACACCAAGTTTTCGTGAGCTTCTACGTTAACCAGCTGCTCGCCAGTCGTTGAGTCGTATCGAGAGACGGAGCCGTTGGCGTGGCCGGCCACAATAGAGCCGTCGTAAGCCCAACAGGCAAACGTCACCTTTGAGCTGCCCATTGGGTTGTCAATCTCCATAATTGGTTCACTAGATGATGGCACAGAGCCGTCGCAGGTGATTGGGTAAATCTTGATGCTACCCCGTTGACCCATGTGCTCTTCATTGACGACAAAAAACGTCTTGCAGTCTGGACTTAGTTCGACCCGTTTTGGCGCAGATTTTGTAGTCCAGGTATAAATACATTCGCCAGTCTGTACACGCCACAGCTTGACCGTCATGTCGGAGGACCCGGTCAGAACAATGGTGCTGGTTGGATCAACGTCGACAGTCATGATGGCACCACCGTGGCCTTCCAATGTCCCCAATCGCTCGCCATTGTGCGCATACCATATAGAAATCACTCGATCACGCGCTGTGCTGAACAGCAAGTCGCCTTCTTTGTTGTATCGCACCTGTGTTAGCGGCCGTTCGTGTCCTTTTAGTACAATTGGACGCATGTCTTTTTTTTAGTGTGTGTGTGTTGTGTTTTTTTTTTTGTGTCGTGTGGAATTTGAAAATTTTTATTTCACCAGAAAAAAAAAATTTGGTTGGGAGGTTGGGACTTTTTGTGTTTTTGCGCGCGCACTACTATATCAAAACGAGACAGCGCCGCACCACTGTATCCACAGTCACGTATAGTCTCTATGCCAAAACGCTACTTTTACCATATAAGAAATAGTTCCAACTCATACGTATTACACTCCGGACAGACAAAACTTCATTACAATACAAAAAAAACACACATTTATTTTTCAACCTCTTTAATAATTCTTAAAAACACAAAGCATCACGGACAAACGCGTCCTCTTCAGCTTGATGCACCTTCTTGGTACCGGCAGCAACACTAGCACTTGGGTTTCGACCAGCATACCGAATAGTCATATCCTGATACTTGTCAGTCTCAGCCAGGGTAGTCTTGAACCGAGGTTGGACAAATGTAAACCCACCAGCGTTCAAAGGCTCTTCTTGACACCACACAATATCCTCCAAGTTTGGATACGTATTCAGCACATCCCGAACTGGAGCATATGGGAATGGATGGAATTGCTCAACCTTGACAATAGCAGTGTCAGTGATGCCTTGAGCGGCACGGGCCTTGTGCAGCGCAGTGTAAACCTGACCAGTACAGAAAATAACCCGCTTGGTCTCCTCCTTGGTGCCAATACTCTTGCCTTGCTCAACATCTTCAATAATCCAATTGAAATGCGAATCGCCAGTAAACTCGTCAATAGAGGATCGAGCCAATGGGTGTCGCAACAATTGTTTGCTGAAAAACAACACAAGCGGCTTTCGGAACGCACGGTGCATTTGTCGACGCATTAGATGGAACAAATTGGCCGGGGTGGAAGGATACGCAACCTGCACATTGGCGTCCTGATGCTGACGTTGCAGCTGATCCTTGGTAGGGAAATACCGAGCATCTTCATTACACAACTGCAGGTATCGTTCAATTCGACCAGACGAGTGTTCTGGACCTTGACCATCATAACCATGTGGTAGAGACAGAATCAAACCAGACCGCTGCGACCATTTGGACTCACCAGACGCGATAAACTGATCGGTAATGACTTGCGCAGTGTTGGCAAAATCGCCAAATTGGGCTTCCCACATGACAAACGCATCAGGGCTGGTTAAAGAATACCCATACTCAAAACCCATAACCCCATACTCACTCAGCGAACTATTGCTAATGTTAAACGTGCCTTGGTCCTCACTGATATGCTGGAGAGGGACAAACGTATTCTCACTCTCTTGGTCGTGCAACACGGCATGTCGCTGACTAAACGTGCCTCGTTCCACATCTTGACCAGATATTCGAACGTGGTACCCTTCACTCACCAAACTACCAAATGCCAATGCTTCGGCAGTGGACCAATCAATGTTCTGACCTTCATCAATGTTCTTCAATCGATTGTTCAAGATTCGTTTCAGGTTACGGTGCACGTTAAAGTCTTTAGGGACGGTGCTGGTCAATTTGCCCACGGATTTCAGGGCGCCTTCTTCCAATGCGGTAGGAAGATGAGGAAGAACCTCAGTGGCCAGTTCCTTTGGTGTCTTGAACCCTTCCCAAGCGCTCGACAACCACTCTCGGCTGGTTGGCTTGTAATCCTTCCCTTTGCTAAACGAATCCTCTAGCAGCTGCCAGACCCATTGCTTGTGCTCTTCCACATCGCCCTTGCTAAACGACCCCTCGCTAATCAACTTGTCAACGTACATGCTGAGAGCAGTCTCCTTCTCCCCAATTCGTTGATACATGAGCGGTTGCGTGAAGCTGGGCTGGTCAGTCTCATTGTGACCATATTTTCGATAACAAACAATATCAATGATAACATCACTCTTAAACTCGGCACGCCAATCCGCAGCCAAGTTGAAAATAAACGTTACTGCTTCGATATCATCCCCATTCACGTGGAAGATTGGTGCATCAATCGACTTTGCAATATCGGATGGGTATGGCGTGGATCTGGCGAATCGCGGATCGGTCGTGAACCCAATCTGGTTGTTGATGATAATGTGAATCGTGCCACCAGTGGAGTACGACGGCAAGGATTGAAAGCCAATTGTTTCATACACAACACCCTGGCCCGAGAAGGCAGCATCACCGTGCAGCAAAACACCCATGGCCTTGTTGAACACGCCCTCGTCCTGCTTGTAATGCTGGATGGCTCGCGTCTTGCCCAAAACAACCGGGTCCTCAGACTCCAAATGGGAAGGATTGGCTACAAGCGACAAGTTCACCTTCTTACCAGATGGGGTTGGACGCTGATAGTTGGCGCCAAGATGGTACTTGACATCGCCCGAGCCTTCATCAAACGAAGCCGAGCCAGTAAACTCGCTAAAAATGGACTCGTTTGGTTTACGAATAACATTGGACAGCATGTTAAGCCGGCCACGATGCGGCATACCAATGACAATATCCTCAATACCTTCATCAACCGATCGGTCAATCAGCGATTTCATACCAGGCACCATTGTCTCCGCGCCTTCAAGCCCAAACCGCTTATCGTTAGGGAACTTGGTGGAAAGGAAGGATTCAAACGAGGTTGACCAAATGAGCCGATCCAGAATTCGTCGCTTTTCATCGACAGTGTAGTTGAACGGGGTTGGAATCTCAACCCGTTCACGGATCCAGTCGCATTGCTCACGGGACGGAATGTGAATGTATTCAACGCCATACGACCCGCAGTAGGTCCGTTCGCATGCGTCAATCACCTGACGCAACGTCATCTTGTCGTGACCCTTCTCGGCAAAGTGAGGCAGGATACCAGGGCCAAGGTTGATCTCCTTGTCCATGTCCGCCTCAGTGAACCCATAGTGCTCAAGGGTGAGCTCTTTTGGAAGGGCCCCATTCTTGGAATCGCCAAAGTTGATTCCGAGAGGGTCAATCTTGGCCTTACGGTGACCTCGCACTTGGTACGCTCGCACTAGGAGCTGCACCTTGAGATGGTCCACAATGGTGTTCCCACTGCTTACTTCTGATCCTGATCGGAGTGGAACATGGCTGGCAACTCCGCCAGAAGGGGTGGGCACGATAGTTGGTGGAGGCACATAGGCCTGGCTGGCTGGAGCATCAGATTCCATGTTCCGGAAGTACGCTTGCCAGGAAACGTGCACTGAGGTTGGGTCCTGTCGCCACGCCGCGTACATTTCGTCAATGTAATTGGCGTTGGTGGATTGCAGAAACACATCTGGCCCAGAGGTATAGCTTCGTTTTGTCGTAGTCATGGCGAGTCGGGTGGTGAGCCGAGACGCCGCCATGCTCAATTGCCTCGATGAAGAGACTTGTTTTACTGCCCTGAGCATTGTTTGTTGGGGGGGGGGGAGTGAATAGGTAAGAGTGGTAGGTATAAAGGAAGAAAGGAGAGCAAATTTTTTGTTGGTGGAAATTATATACCTTACAGCAAGTTTCCCAAAGCTCCCAAATGAGGAGCCCAGGTAGCTAAAGGGAACGTATTACACCGTCAATATGCATGGGGTTTAGTAGCACCGACCGGGGAGGTATCGGACAGGTGGAATTGACTACGGGCTGGGGTTCCGTAACAGGCTGAGCTTGTCATTCCGATCGCAATTAGGCTGTCGTTGGTTGAAACTATAGCGGATGTTTGGAACCGCGGCGCCGACCTTCGGAGTTCGGTCGGATGTCCGATTATTTATAGATCAGCATTATATGGCGAATTGCCTTATATGTTTGCTCAATTGCTTGCCGGAACAATTCTGCTGCCCCCCTCCCCAGTTCAGGTCAATGTGATGAGTTGGTAAGCATACTATACTGAAATTTGGTTGGCTGGCTCGGATTCCGAGACTGGGTATTTAGTATTTATTAGTTTAAACTATAGACAACTCAATAGCGGACTATAGTATACGGGTATATACCCCCCAAGGCCTCGAAATCAATCACCGGCAACTTTTTAGCCGAGGGAACGTGCTCGCAACGCACGCGGAAAAAAATTTGGTCCGATCGATCCGGTATTTGAGGTTGTTCCCCAGACTCCGCGGGACTCCGCAGTGGAACAAGGGCAATAACTGAAACATGTATACGCTCATGCCTTGCTTGGTCGGCTTAGATGACGGCCTTTATTTCATTATTATTATTTTATAGGACTGACCAATTGCTAGCCATGGCGGCTGGACCGGTGTTTCATGCATGAATTCCATAAATCAGTTGTAGCTTGTAATATGTCTCAGCCGCATATCACTATTCGGTATCTAGATATGAGACGGGTCCCAATATATATTATTTAAAGCTCATGCTTATATACTATAGAATCATTGTGGAGTTACCGGAATGAACTTTGGATACGCACGTGCCTTTAAATGTTTCTCCCAATTGACTGTTAATTAACCCAGATATATTTTGTTGAGCCTCACTGATATCACTCCACACAAAACACGCGTTGCCACCACCACCCCATCAACATTGCTAACCATTCATCATCATGAGGCGATCACCAACCCCACAAGCGCTATTAGAATTCCCAGAAGCGTTCAAAACACTTGTTGATATTGTAGAACAACATGACCGGCGTGGTTTGGTCTGTCTAGCGAGCGTGAACAGCCACTGGATGGAGTATGTGGCACCACGAGTCTGGCGCGGAATGAAGCAAAAGTTTCATGTAGGCTGCATCCCGGAAATGTCTGACCTGATGTTTTTGTGTAAACGAGCCGAACGGTTCATGATCTATGCAAGGAACATGCCAGCGCTAGAAATCACCCAGGCCGATCTTATACGGTCCATCAACAACCAACCTGGCGTCCATGAGCTCGGGTGGTTCACTAACCTTGCCACCCTCTCGATAAACCTTCCAGACCCATTCAATGACCACGAAAATGAAAGCATAAGGATGAAAACGCAGGTCACGCAGGCGTTGTGGGTAAAAAACCTGCCAACCACGTTACGGACGATGGTGGTGGTTGGTCAAGGCGCGTTTGAAGCCGTTCAGGCAGCGATGGAGAAGGGTATGAGAACCGACTACGTGCTGGTGATCCTCAAAACCGGGCTGGATAAGACATTTGACCATCACTTCATCTTCATGACATATGCTTTGGAACACGGCAATTTCAGGGCCGTGTACTTCCGCTCGCCAGATTTTGGTCAAGACCTGCCAGTCCACGAGCTAGTTATCAGCCAAGTCTTTGAGGCACTGCTGAAAAATACCACTGCCAAGTCGGTGCAGATCCGTATGCCAATCACCGAGCGGCGGACCGTGTCTGTAGACGCGCTTGATGACCAGACCAACATCTCGTTGAACCAACTTGCCGTTTCAAACCTGACGGGGTCGCTACGTTTTCTCTACCACTTCCCAAACCTGACATGGCTGGAGTTTAACCAATGTGCCAACAGTATCACCGCGCCGACCGGGCTGAGTAGTACGGCCAAGTTGGCCAATTTGGTGTACCTGGGAATCAATTTTGACATGTTGGAGGAAAGTCCGGGTTGTTCGAACATGTCGCTTTTTAACTTCTTTCAAAGCACGCCGAATTTGAAGGAGTTGGTGATGAAAAACTTTGCTGCGGCGGACTGTAAAGAAAGCGTTCAGGTGGCTGTAGCCACGTTGAGCATGTGGGTACCTCGTTTACAGCAATTGCGGCTGGTGTTGTATGATGAAGTCATTCCTGCTATTGACTTTGATGTGCTACTGACTGTCGGGGTAAGCCTACGAGAATTGACGAGTTTGGCCATACTGTCTATCCTACATGAATATGGCGACGTGGGGAGCGTGGTTGATGTGGTTATCGACCAGGGAGAATTGGAGAAGCTTGACAAGATGAACGGGAACGCACTGTTCCCAATGTTGAGATCGTTGGATTTGGACCCAGGTGGGTCGGCATTGTTCAAGTTTGGACGAAATAAGACCGGCTTGACGTGCTGCTGTAATCAAGTCGTGGTGGCTCATTTCCCACAAATCGAGTTTGAGCTTTGTGAGAATTGTTTAATTTCTAGATCGTATACTTGACAAACAATTAAGGTAACATTATAGAAAGAATTGGCATTGAAATGGCACGGCTTAGTTGACAAAACACACAGTTAGCTGTTCTGAAACAGTTTTCCGCCGGGTAACTCTTTCTGAACAACTCCCAAAACGCCCTTTTTTATTCTTTCGAAGCCGCTGGAAACATTTAACGACACAAGCACAATGGACGAGCAACTAGCACCAACCTTGCAAAACATTCTTGACCAAGACACACTACGATGGATTTTCTGCGGCGGGAAAGGTGGTGTCGGCAAGACGACCACGTCCTGCTCATTGGCCGTGCAGTTAGCGCAATGCCGTGAATCCGTGCTCCTAATCTCGACCGACCCAGCCCACAACCTGAGTGATGCGTTTGGACAGAAATTCGGCAAGGATGCACGGCCAGTGGAAGGTATTCCAAACCTACACGCCATGGAAATCGACCCAAACGGCTCAATCCAAGAATTTCTCGACAAGAATGAAAACCAGGGCATGAACAATATGATGCAAGACATTGCCTTCAGCATCCCGGGTGTCGACGAAGCCCTATCCTTTGCTGAGGTCATGAAACAAGTCAAGGCACAAAGCTACTCTGTAATTGTATTCGACACGGCCCCAACCGGCCACACTCTCCGCTTCCTGCAATTCCCGTCCATTCTAGAAAAGGCACTGGGCAAACTAAGCGAACTATCAGGCCGGTTTGGGCCAATGCTAAACACTTTTATGGGCGCCCAAGGCGGCGGCGGTCAATCCGCCGACGACATGTTTTCCAAGCTGGAATCAACGCGTGAGACTATTTCGGAAGTGAACAAGCAGTTCCAGGACCCAAACCTGACCACGTTTGTATGTGTTTGTATTGCCGAGTTTTTGTCGCTGTACGAGACTGAGCGGATGGTGCAAGAGCTGACGTCGTACAACATTGACACGCACTGTATCGTTGTCAACCAGCTGCTGCATCCAAAGAAGGACTCGGATTGCGAGCAGTGCACGGCGCGGTACAAGATGCAAAACAAGTACTTGGACCAGATCCTGGAGCTGTATGAGGATTTCCATATCGTCAAGCTGCCTCAATTGATTGACGAAGTGCGTGGTCGGGAAGCCCTGCAGGATTTCTCCAAGATGCTGATTGAGCCGTATGTATTCCCACAGGAATAGATGTTAATCCCAACCTCCCCTTTTTTTTTAATTATTTTTTTTTTACACCACCACATTAATGAACGTCAGCGTAGACAGACAGGGAGTGGTGCTTGGGCAATACAGGCTACGGTTTGATACGAAACGTGCCGACCCTTGCAGCAGCCCGGCCTCGCCATCCAAACGAGTTCACGGAGTTGTCGGCGTGCTGGGCGATCTTGGTTGCGGTGTTGTTGTTGTGATCACCAAACAGCGAGAAATAGATACCATCAACGGTCATGCCGTTTACAGCATCACAAAAGTGGATATGATCCCCCTAGAATATGAACGTGCAGTGCTGAGCATCAACGCGCTGCCGGATATCGAACCCGAAGCCGGGCAGTACACCCCCGATGTCGATTCTGGCGTGGATGATGATGCCAATAGTAGCAGCGAGGCTGCGGAGATGGAGTCGGCGGCGGCGGTTATTTCTGACGTCATGTTGAGAAAGCCGCCGTCAATGCGGCTCATGCGGCGTGGAGAGCCGTATCTGTATCGGCCAGCTTACACCGACGCTGGGATGGTCAGCCGCGTAATCAGCTATGTCAAGCGGCTTTTCGAGTCGGGGTTTTTCTATCATTCCGAACACGACCTGGCTGGGGGCCACCGCACCGAGTACGTGTTTAATTACGGCATGAGCGAGGGCGTTCGCGGTCTTTACACGCCAATCATACAGGGATTTATACGATCGATACGGCTTGGAGACGGGAAGCTAATGTTGATATCTCGACGTAGTACAAAGAGGGCGGGGTTTCGCTACCTTCGTCGCGGGGTTGATTCCCAGGGTAATTGCGCGAATTGGGTCGAAACGGAGCAGGTTTTGGAGGTTGGTGGGCGGTCCGCCTCGTTTGTGATTGTTCGAGGATCAATGCCAGTGTTTTTCTCTCAGTCGTCGTTTCGGTTACATCCTACCCCAAGGCTTGAACGAAGAAGGCCCGACCACCTCGCTGCGTTTCAAAAACACTTTGCCAATGTTAAGCATGTATACAAGGACGTGCTCGCAATCAGCCTCGTGGAAATGCCGCCTAGTAGGGAAAGCGCTGTTAGCGCCATGTACGCTGATATCGCATATGATGAGGGTATCCCGCTTGAATGGTTTGATTTCCACCGTGTCTGTAGCGGAATGCGGTTTGACAAGGTCAGCGAGCTGTTTAATGGTACACAGGTCGGCACCAAGCTTGACGAATTTGGCTGGACTGATGGCAATACAAAACAGACAGGTGTCATGCGAGTGAACTGCATTGATTGCCTGGATCGTACCAATGTCGTGCAGACGGCATGCGCAAGACGCGTTTTACAATCCCAACTAGCTAAATACAACGCATCCGAGGTTATGGACAATGTTTTGTTTAACAGTCTATGGGCCGATAATGGGGATGCAATCTCAAGACAATACGCCGGTACGAACGCGCTGAAAGGAGATTTTACAAGAACGCAACGGCGTGGGTATACTGGTGTTCTGAACGATGCAGTCTTGTCGCTGGCTAGAACATATCAAGGAATGGTTCCGGACTTCTTCAACCAGGCCTGCTTGGATTATCTCCTTGGTAATGGGACTGGTGCCGTCGAGGTATTTGCAGAATTCACACAGAAATGGTCTAGCACCGATCCTAGTTTATTAAGCGAGAAGCAGCAGAAAAAGCTGGATGGCGTTCATGTCTGCTGCGTCATGGTCATTCAGTCGGAAGATGAAGTTTTGATGGGTACTTGGTGGACGGCCATCGATGAAAACCTGCTTATTGTTACAAACATGGCCGTGTACCAATGTGTATACGACCTGGAGAATGAAAAGGTGGTGGATTTTGTCCGTATAACCGCGTCAAACGTGCACACTGCAGTGCTCAGTAAAGATACAATGGTTGTCAAAGTACAAGGCGATCAGAAGGAACTTTTAATCGAATTGAAGACGGAGCATGAATTTGATGCCGTCGTCGCGACCGTCAACTCGGTTTGTAAACGCATTGAAGTTGAGCATGATAGAATTGAACAAGCACAACAAACTAGAAAGAAGGCCGCTTGGTTCGGGCTAGATGGGGTATTAAAGAAGGCGATATGGGGCTAAAATCTATAAACAAAAGAGATGTATACAAGTAATTGAGGCGGAAAAATGAAAGAACGCACCAAAAAAAAAAAGATTTAACCGACTGCTTCCAGGCGGAATTGAACCGCCGACCTTTGCATAACAAGTACATGTGCACTACAAGTGCAACGCTCTACCCCTAAGCTATAGAAGCCGGTTTGTAAAAAAATTATCGTCTTCACCTAGATCGAACGCCAGCCGCGCGGCGTGCGGCTGTTGCAAGATTCAGTGCCGAAACAACAGCCAACACCAGGAAACCAACACAACATTATTTCAACGTCGTGATTCGACCGCGAGACAAGAAAACCGAACCAAACAGCAGAGCATTGTGCGAGAAAATCAACCAAACGCTCAAGACCGATGGCCGAGCAGCGGCCATCACGCTAACACAGAAGAACAACTACAGAGTAAGTTTTACCACCAAGGGCG
>JAJLUJ010000283.1:0-14589 GCA_030564235.1 Blastobotrys elegans
AAAAACTGGTTTCGCTGTTAGAAATAAACCTGCATAGCAAAACGTGTGTTTGCTAGTTCTGTTTGGTCTCAATTTAAAGGCGGGGACTGGCACTAATGGTAAATGGTTAATAAATGTACGTAAGGCCTCCGCGGTGTACCATGGATTGCAACATGTCTAGTCGGGGCAGAATATAGCGTCTAGAAAACCAACAATAATGTAATGGCGATCGAGGCTGGTTGGTTATACCTCACGTTGACAATTTGACAGTCACCCGGGATCCATCACTGAATGGCATTAGGATGTATTAATTGTTCGTGATGTACATGGTAACGACGCCTAACACTTGTTCCTAAACCTACTCAACTGTAATACAGCCCAGCATCCGAGCACCTTCCATACAAAGTTTACAAAATTGCTTTCCAACAAAATTACGTATTCCCAACACACAACCCCCCCCCCCCCACATAATCAACGAAACGATGCCAGAGAAACGATGGCTGGTGACTCAACTTGACAGCGAGTGGAGGGATGGTCGACAAAGACTGCACGAAAATGTTATGCGTCGAATGTTTAATGAGTGGGCGCAGGATCATAGTCAAGGGCTGACTGTCCAAACTCGCGACGCGGTGGTTGAAGATTGTGGCAACATTATCACCGCCGCAGTAAATTTGGGAAACCAAGCGCAATTGAATAACGATACAGTAGCTCTCTGGAACCAGTTTCGTCGTGCCGCGGAATGTTGTACGATTCTGGATTACCTGCCTAGATTTCAAGCATCCGACTCTGCCCCTCGAATAGACCTCAAAAAAGTTTTTTTAGACTTTCGACACGACTGTTTTGATTGGTACCTTAGAATTCGAAACGAAACAGCTCAAGCACAGTTTAACCAACTTTTTAGGCCCGGGGAGCCGCCAGCAGTTGGGGTTATCGCATATATCATCATCAACACTGCGACGAGTGGTGGATTCAGTTTTTTCGAAGCTGGAGAAGCTACACGTGAAGAGGTTATTGCTTCTGACTGGACCAAGAAACCACTGGTCAGGACCCAGTTTATGACATCATACTTTCTAGGGGATGTGTACGCCCGACCGATAACATCAACGTCAATGTTTAGGGTGAAGCAGACTCCATCGCAATGGACCCGCAAAATCCCAGAGATTAATGTGAGAACTGGCGCATTCCAAAGTATTCACGGATACAATTTTGAATCCTGGATTCAAGATCGCGTTGCCCGCCAATTGTTTCAAAGCGCCCCTGTAGATGATCAAAACTGGTTTAATAAACGATTGGCATCATTACCAGACAAACTCAGGCTATTTCAGTTCCTTCCGCTTCATCCCGGTAGAAATGAATCACAAATAAGATATACTTTGAGAATGGGTTTAGGTGCTATTCTTCCATCGATCAATGCTCTAACGGGCTGTTTTGGAGTCGAGATTGAGGTTCGTACAGAAAGCATAAGTAACTGGGTGAAACGTGACGTGATCATTATGATGAATATTAAACCGGCTCCACCAGCGAATGATGTGTCGATTCCATTAGTCAGTTTTGATCTCAAGTCGGCTCACTATTCAATCATGCTGGGGCTTGCATCAATGGGTAATTGTGGGCTGCTTACTGACCAAGCTGTGGAACTTGGTAGGCTGGCAGGTCAAGCTGATTACAAATTCACTTCCAGTGATGCCACCAATAAGTTTGATTTATTTCGGTTTAATGCACATTCGGCGCTGCAACAGGTGGTTGCTGGTCTATACCGCCACCCTGGCACCTCTCCGGAACAGCTCATGCACTACGGGGTCAGACCACGGTGTTTGTATGTTGGTTTGGGCGATCCATCTGGGATTGCACTGCTGCGTGTTGATACCAATGGCTTGCGTCGCAATAGCGTTCTTCGTTACGGAGTTGCTTCTGAAACTTTGGAAGCTGGTGTAAATCATCGGCTTTGTTATGGGCCCAACTGGGAAGCTAATCTCCAGGATCTGCCGCAGATTGACACAGACGGGGCATGGGTTATTCATGCTGATGAACCTGGCATGTTTACAAACATGATGTTTTTCTTGCTTAAAGCCGCATACGAACAAGCAGAGATGATGCTCGATGATGGGTTCAACTTTGCTAATGAACACGCCGAGTACTTGAGAACTGTCCAGAAAGCCCTGAAAAACGCTGATGACAACAATGCCAAGATATCTGAACGACGGGGCGAAGATTTCTTTGTGTTTATGGGAGGCCTTGCTCGGCTAGTGAATTCAGAACAAATTGTCAACCCTGTTCACGGCGGCATCAACGAGAATCTAACTTCATACGAAACTTTGGATGTGATTCAAACTACTCGCGAGTCCCGATCCGAGGTTTTGCTTGTGAAGAGTTTGGTTCGAGCGTATTGTAAACCGCGCATTTTGAAGCTTTTTGATCTCCTTGATTGGGACAGTTTTAAGACTGAGTTGGAAGCTTACAAGCGAATCGAGACTCTTCCATCATCGAAACGGGCCCATTTCCCAGCTTTATATAGATATGGGGTTATGAAACGGGATGCCAAGGGTCCTCACAATGAAGACATGGTGTTGAAGCAATACTACCTGGAGATGGAATACATTGACAGTAAATCTCGACCAATGACAAAGGAGGATGGAGATTTGGTTCTGGAAGCTGAAAAAGCACTGGCGTTGGCGGGCGTGCAGCACCTTGATCTCGTAGAGGATTATGGGGTTTATCGAAACGTGTTTATAGTCGATTCATGCAACCGTGTCAGATCTGGTTCACATTCAAGCTGGGAAACTCCAAAGAGAATGGCAGTTATCTACGATTTCGAGCTGTGTGAAATCAAACAAATTGGTGTGTAAATAGCACAAGCAGTATCCCTACACTAGAGCTCGGCCTTATTACCAACTATAGTATACTTTCTACTTGAAGGATTATGGAACTACCAACAACAGAGACTGTTCTCCTGTGTGGAACATTCTATCCGTTGCGACAGTGATCAAGCTTCTCTCCTTTTATCTCGTTTCTTATCATTGCACACTTTGAAAGCATGTCGCCAATTCTTATGGTTGGTTCCAAGGCCGTATACAAGCCAGTTACCAATCTTCAAGTCGAACCTCCTTCTACTGAATCTAGGGGGTTTTAGAGAGGTCTTTGTTCAATAAAACGGCAACTGATTTGCTTGGTATGGATCAGACCGTTGTTTTTGCTTTGCCGGCCTCGACATTTTCTTTGACTATATATAAGGTGACTTTTACTTATTTTTAATCCAAACTTACTATATTTCTCTATTACTTTTACATCTTATCCTTCATTTTTTTTCACCATCTCAACCCCATAATCTTTACAATTTTTCATTAACCGCTTATAAAAAAAAAAAAAATTATTTACATAAATCGGTAAGTATAGTAAGCGCCAACTTGGAATGCACCAAGTACGGGATGGAAATGAGGATGATACACCCAAGGTTGTCGTGCATTAGTGCTACGGCAGTCATGCACGGAATACCGATGGGATGGTGAGGCTAACTGCTTACAGTAAAGCTTGGCTATCGTCTTTCCAAGTATCACCACCTACTTTTTATAAGCCTTGAACAGCTCGCCTAGTCGTATAGCCTGACCTAGCCGCACCTGGAGAATCTACTACCAGGCGTACAAGGAACAGCGAAACGAGCATTAAGTGCCGCGCTTTGGTCTGATTATGCTACAGTGCATGGCCTTGTCGTAATTCAGAGATGGGAGCCGTTTCACATTCTCGTCAACCACGTCACTAGTCTGTTTCCACCACTCTGTGAAAATTTCCGTTCTAAATTTGAAAGATGGAACGCCCTTTACGTAGTACTTTGTACCAGATTGTGTTAACAACACTGTTCTGTAAAAAAAAATATAAATAGACGAGCTATTCTTCTTACAATGGAATAGTAAACCAAAATGTCATGCCATATCCGTGAGTTCAAGTGCACCTGTCCTTCCTGTGGTGAGTGTGCGCATTATTTTGCATCTGTACGTGGGCACCACCACCATCGACCACATCGACCAAAGTGCATCTTTTGCGGGGAGAAGATGGACATGAAAAGACCTCAACACGTTGGACCTTTGCAATATTTTAGCAAGGTAATGTACGTCATGACTACTGGCTGCTCCCACTGTCGAATGGTCATGGATACGCGTGTGGACGCACCGCCACCGTCGCCTCTTCGACGACCGCCGCGGTGCATTCTATGTGGACACAGTACAGGTCCGGTAGCCCTGCTTGAAAGCAGTAAAGTACGACACCCTTCGTCAAGTGGGAACACTAACATTGAGTTTAATCTTGGGTGTCAACAATGCCGACGAACTATGGCCCATACAAAACGACCAAAAACCTTCCCGCCTTCGAAGCAGGCATGTGCGTTATGCCGAAACACGTTGTTTGCAGCTGCTGTATCGACAGGCGATACTGAAGAGGCGCTCAACGTTGACAACACCGAGGAAGCTCGACTACCTACCCACCCAGCTGACGGACCATGCTCTATACAGTAAATACGATAGCTATAGTGAATGAAATTTTTTTTTTTTTTTTGGTTCTGACCGTTTGAACCAATTAGAACGAGAACGCCCGGACCGCGTTTGGCGTGTTGGGAGGTGGATTTCTATTAAAAAAGCGTTTTTTCCGTTTCGAACCGTTGCGATTCCATCTCGTTATTAATAGAAAATTTTAAAATGGTAGCAGAAACAGACGATAGCTGCGAGATCACCGTCAATGCCGCCGTCAAGCAGGAAGCTATGCGGCGACTCAATCTGGATGAAAGACTGTTCACCATGATGTCAGTACGTTTCTTTTTTTGCTAGAAATTTACCGAGACTAACGAATTTTAGAACATTATACTGGGTGCTACCGAAAACTACCTCAACTCACGACAAGGGCGGATCGCGGACGGGAAGGCATTGTACGAGTATGTAGTGATTGTCCTGTCGGGGGCATTTGAGGACGTGTTTTTCGTGAACGTTAGAGGCCTGTCTGTTCCAAGGTATAACTTGGAAAACCACCCACTGCAAGAGTTAATCCTTGAAACGATTAAAGTGTATAGTGAAGAAAATGGAATGCTTGAGGTCAAGAAGGCGCATAAATTGGACAGTTAAGTGATTTTTGTGGGTGCGGCTCTCGGGTTTCTTACAAAAACATAAATAATTACATGTATTACACATTCTTTTTTCACAACCGGGACAGTTTTTCCACAGCCTTTGCAGTGTTATTCTTATCGTCCTTGATGAGCTGGGAGATTGTGCGAAACTGGTCGACGCCGGCATCGCCCATTGTCTCAAACAGGAAGGACTCGCTGGTAGTGATAATCGCGCCAGCCCGGGCCAACCGTTGCAAAGCGAATGGTTGTTCTTGTTTGTTAGCCGAGGAGATGCCATCGGAGAGTAGGTACACTGGGTGGCCGCGTTTCAGCAAATCTAGCGTCGTTTGCAAAACGCACACGTGGGCTTCGATACCCACCATTGCGACAGGCATGCCCTTTGGCAGCTTATTGGCCACCTCCGGCACCAACATTGAGAACATGGACTTGTCAGTGTTCACCACCGCTCGGGAAATGTCCAATTCGTCCACGATATTACCCAGTTTGGCCCGGTTTTGGGTGGTCGCGTAGACTGGCAGATCAAGCACCTTGGACGCCTTGAGCATCTTGCTGGCGGTGGAAATGACCTGGTCATACCCAAACACGGTATGCCGGAACCGTTCTTGGATATCGCAGATGAAAAGGGCTGGTCTCATTCGTAGTGGTGTCATTGGTTGTGTTATTGATGAAAGAGAAAGAGCGGGCACCTTCAAGTGATATTTATACGAGCCTGCCCCCACAGCAATATTGCGGTTTGGACCCCGGGCAGGTCCGCGTATTTGACCTAGGTTTGACCCGAGCCGACACCGAACCATCGGATTAATCCAGCATTGTAGAGATGGGTGTGGGGGAAACCCCTCACCAAGCAGGCTTGTGCTTCCAAATTTCATTTCATACATGATAGCCATAATACAAATAAATACCACGCTCTTTACAAGCCTCGTAGGTCATGTTCCCGCCCACGCCAATATCACACATGTTAATCTTCCTAGACACATTCGGCCAGGCAGGCTCGCTGCCAATGGCCGGCGGTTCTTGTTCAAAGTAGGCCAACTTCCGCTGGTGGTTACCGGCAGCTGACCCTCGCATACGGTCCTGGGCCAATGCAGAAAACGAAAAGCCAGGACTGGCCGGGGTGACTGGCTGAGACCAAACGCTGTCGGCACCATTATCCAACAATTGCCGTTTACGAAACACCCACCCACGCCTAGCCCTGCCCTTTTCCTTCCAAAACCCATGGATGGAAATACCATCAAGCTTGCCAATAAAATCAGCCGAGAATTCAAAAATGTCAATATTCGGATTGGCATCAAACACTCTTGGCGTGTCCTGAACAGACCAAATCGTCACGTATGGGTTCCCCGTCAGGTCCAGGTATTTCAAACTCTTGAGCTTTGGCAGCACCTCCATGAGATCAGCCAGCGTGAGATCAGCATACCCCAACGACAACGACTCCAGCCCTTCCATCGCAACCACATGCTGCAAATGAACCTTCTTGACTGGCAACCCATGCAGATTGATATGCCGTAGAGGAGGCAGGTACTCCAACACGGTCTCAAAGTCCTTGGTAGACAATGGGACCGGCTTGGTGCTCTCGTACATGATATTCAGCCACTCCAACCCCCGAGTCGCCGGGTGCATGGCCAAGAAATTCATCAGGCCAGTCGAGTTGAGCTGTACACATTTCGCCAATGAGAGATGTGTCAGCTGGGCCGATGCAGGTAGGGACAGTAGCGCCTTGGGCGTCACTTTGGTATGCGTCAAGTCGAGCCGCACCACATTAGTCAGCTTTGGCAGCAGCACTTCAAATGCCGCTGATGGAATGACCGTGCAGCCGTGCAGCCCCACTTTTGTCAGGTTATAGAGCGGGTCTCCTGTTGTTGTTAAAAAGTCGGAAAGCATGAGAGAGGCTGTGAATCCATGGGAAACGCCGCTGGTTGACCCGCAAAAGTCCATCGCGTCCAAAAACGGCAGCGACACCAGCGCGTTCAAAACATTCACGTCAATGTCCATATCCACGCTCTCGGATACCAAAAACTCCTTCAACCCCGGGCAGAGTTGAATAGCTTTTAGAATCGTGGTTGCTGTTACCATTTGAATCTCAGAGTTCATCTTGGCAGTTCTGCCCAACCCTACCGACGTGAATGCACTGAAATCAAGCACCTTCACCAACGAACCATACCCAGTCTCCTCAATCGACAGCCGGAACTTGTCAAACGCCCGGGAATGCGGGAACGAGACATGGCGGTACAGAATCGGGACCCCGGCGTCGTAAAAGGCAAAACACGTCGTCAGCAGGCGGGCAAAGTCGCGGGTGAGTTCGTGGTGCTGCACGTTTACAGAGTCAGAGCTAAGGAGCACCTGTTGTAGAATGTGGGTTAGAATCTCTGGTGGTAGGGTATTAATCGCTACTGTGGAAGGGCGAGTGTACTGCTGTGAATGCACCGCAGTGTACTGCTCCTCGCCCAATTGGGCAATGTCCAGGTTCGACGACGAGTGGAATGTATCGATTTGCAGCCCCGAGCGCAGATTTGCGCTCGACGTGGCGCGGGATTCCGGGGTAGAGAAGGATGGGTGGTATGTGGAGCTATGCAAGTAGTGGTGGTTGTGGTGGGTGTTGTGATGGTGCACATTGTGGTCGTCGCCCGTCACCGGCAGCTGCTGGTTCAGGCTATCAAAGTAGATACCCGCCAGGTTGTCGTACGAGGGCATTTGATTTTATTAATTCTTTTTCGGTCTGTCTGTGCCCTTGTTTTTTTTTGTGTGAGAAAAAAAAAAAAAAAAACACAAAAAAAAGAGTGGATCAAAAAAGGGAGAAAAATTAAATGCTCCCAATTCGAATTTCCAACGCCGCAGTTTTTTTACAAGCTTTTTTTGAAAACACAAAAATGCGACGTTAAAATTGGTTTACGTATTGGGATGGAGCGAGCGAGGTGGGGACCCCCCCCCCCTTGTAAATGTAGTTTAAAGCATGTAGTCTGTCTAGATCTATGTTTGTACCACGGTAGTCCAGACGTCTACACGTATCTGTTCTAGTTCAACCGGGTTTCGGTTTCCATGTTAATGTGATGGAAGGATCGTCGTGACGACATCCCTTCGTTCGCACGGCGCTATTCGATTCGACCATCGCCATTGCAATCTAAAACTTGATTGTTTTATCATTGAAACCATAATGGACGAAGAGACGTGCGCTTGTAAAAGTGGTCAGTGAGGCAGTCCAAACCCGCAATTTTGTTCTTTTTTCCCGCGGGCGTAATTTGTGGTCCGGGGTCCGATGAACGGAATGGAATGGAAAACGGGCGGGCGGCGCGGGGCGGAACATTTACGGTCACACAGGCCGGACCACAATATACGTGCAGAATTAATTGGGATTAAAAACTGCCGATATCACCGAACCGAAAACTATAGCTGGTTTCATGGCGCTATGCCTTCATGTTACGCGTACGTTCGTTATGTATACCCGAGAAGCGCCTTGCCGAACCATGAATCGTGGCCCCGTGTATAGCATATGGGTATATTGCTACGTCGAGATCTAGAGCGAAATTGCTTGTTAAAATTTATTTATTTATTTGTAGAACATTGAAAAGAATAGAATCATCAGTACATGCATGCCCAAATTACATTGTTTAAATGAAGCTAGTCCATGCTTTTTAAAAAAAAATAGAGGAGCAAAGGCTCCGTCTTATATACTTCTCAAGCCCAGCGTGCGCACGCGTGTCCAAGAATGCAAGCTTGCACCCCTGGCCAGCTCTACTAGTTACTATGGTTAACAATTGATTGAACATCTGGTCAACTTTGGGATATTAACCTTCTAGACCAAAAATGGCAATTAACAGTCGAGGTCTACAATTTAAAAACACCCCCCCCCCCCCCCCCCCCCAGCCGCGTGCTATTTTTGTAGTTGTTGTTTAGGTTAGGCTTGCAATAACATAGTCATGCCAAACGAACCAGAATTCTTATCAACTGTCGGTCTCCCTGGACCTGCTGGACCTGCTGGACTTTGTGGGCTTAATTACTTAATTACTTAATTACTTAATTACTTAAGCTTATAGTCCTGAATTTAAACAGGGCTGTGACTATCGATCGAGACAAACAGGTTTCAAATCAATTGAAACATTTGAGTTTCCTGTGCAAGCTTGCAATATTAATATATACATGGCAATGGTTTTTTCCGAACTGACACAACCACGGTGGGATAATATTCCCGTTTAAATTGCGCAGGCATGCATAAGCCATTATGCTTGTAAGGGGGAGATAGAACCATTGCAGTTGATTAATACGATATCTATCTATAGCTGCTATACGTATAGCTAGCCGGCTAGATGGCTAGATCGATCTGTCCACATGTGCACGTATATATACACTCAACCATCAGACAATTGTTAACGGATCGAGACGTGGTCTAGAGCTAGTCCACACGTGTACTCAAAGCACGTTCCACTCGAGGTCTATTTTACACCTCCTTTCTGGCAACGCCTTGGCCGGGTCCTGTGATCGATGGCGTTGGTGGGGCCCGGGGGGACTCGAGGGGCTGCGTGCGCGACGTCGACGGTGAAAATTTTTTGCCCTAATTGGATCATATGGACACTGCCAATTGATGCAGTAATTATATTTCATTTAAAAAAAAAAAAAAAACAATATCGGCCGTTTCCAGATCGCAGGAAAAAGGGCCCATGGAGTGCACGGGATCATGATCAATTGCGATATATTAATGTCATAGATGCTAGCTCGCTCAATATTGTTTATTAGTTACCAACCCATCTAAGCCAGTGCCAGCTATAAACATATTGCAACTAGCCTAACGTTGCATATATGCACTTTTCCCCCCCTAATAATAGAGTGATTCAGAACTATAGATAGTTTCAATTACGTGTCTTTTAAACACAGGTGGCTCGCAATTGGGGCTTGAATTGCCTGTTTAAGGGGTCGCTACCTGCCGATCATGGCTCTTTTGGTGGAAAGGAGGCTGCCTGCGCACGCCCGATTTGGACAAAGCGCTTTTTGGTCAGTACGTTTATATTTGGCTGGAGGAGAGAGAGCTAGCTCTAGAGAAAGAGAAAGGCCCCCTTAAAATTTCATTCATTGAGAGAAGAAAAAAAAAAAAATTTAGAAAAACCCGCAGTTAAGGTTTCTTCTCTCTTTCCCTTTTGACCACCACTTTTTTTTTGCGTTTTTTTCCTTACACGTTTCAAAGAAATACCATCCGTTTGGAGCTCTGTTTTTTTTTTAACTATTTAAGCTCCTCTTTTCCTACATTGTTCACGTTCGTTACACTTTAATATTTATTCCAAAAAATGAAAGGATTGATTCTCGTTGGTGGGTATGGTACACGATTGCGACCGTTGACCCTGACCACTCCAAAGCCGTTGGTAGAGTTTGGCAACAAGCCAATGATTCTGCATCAAGTCGAGTCTCTGGCCGCAGCTGGTGTGACTGACATTGTGCTGGCTGTCAACTACCGTCCAGAAGTGATGGTTGCTGCGCTGAAAAAGTATGAGGAAAAGTACAATATCAAGATTACCTTTTCTGTCGAGTCTGAGCCACTGGGCACTGCCGGTCCGTTGAAACTTGCCGAGGAGGTTTTGCGGAAGGATGATTCTCCATTTTTTGTATTGAACTCTGACATTATTTGCGACTATCCATTTGCCGACTTGGCCAAGTTTCACAAGGCCCACGGCGGCGAGGGTACTATTGTGGCCACCAAGGTTGACGAGCCATCCAAGTATGGTGTGATTGTGCACAAGCCATCGTCTAGCCAGATTGACCGGTTTGTGGAGAAGCCGGTTGAGTTTGTGGGTAACCGAATCAATGCCGGTATCTACATTTTGAACCCTTCTACTATTGACTTGATTGAAATGCGACCAACTTCAATTGAAAAGGAGACTTTCCCAGCTCTAGCTGACCGAGGCACTTTGCACTCGTTTGATTTGGAAGGCTACTGGATGGATGTTGGCCAGCCAAAGGACTTTTTGTCGGGTACCTGTCTGTACTTGACTTCGTTGGCCAAGAAGCACCCGGAAATGTTGGCATCGTCTTCAGAGTCGTTTGTCCACGGTGGTAATGTGTTGATTGACCCTACTGCCAAGATTGACCCAGAGGCTAAGATTGGTCCTAACGTTGTTATTGGTCCAAATGTGACGGTTGGGGCTGGTGCCCGGTTGTCTCGGTCTGTTATTTTGGAATCTTCAAATATCAAGCCGCATGCGTATGTCAAGAATACCATTGTTGGCTGGAACTCTACTGTTGGCCGATGGGCCCGTGTTGAGAATGTGTCGGTGCTGGGTGAAGATGTGGAGGTGAAGGATGAAATTTATGTTAATGGCGGTCGAATTTTGCCTCACAAGAGCATTTCTGGCAATGTCGAGTCTCCTCAAATTATCATGTAAATTTGAGCCTTCTTTTGTTTAGATTTGTTTTATAATTTTTTTTTTTATTATTATTTTTACGTATTTCAGGGTAGTGTATGTTTTGGGGGAAATCCAATATTTTTTAAGCTCTAAAACGTTTCAGGTTTATTGAAGGTTTGTAAAGGTAATGCTCCACCCTTGGTTGCCGCATACCGCGCAGAATAGGTATATGAGATGGGTAGTGCAGGTTCAGGAGGTGAGCCGCACCGGATATCTGGCGGGTGTCGTCGTTTCCGAATACTCAATCGAGTCGAATCTTCAATATTAGCTCAACGTGTTGTTGGGTACTGAGCGACCCAGGTAGAGCTGCCAGACCTTAATTTACGCGCTGAGTTCCGATGCAAAACACCGATGTCCAAGTTTCCGGCAGACTTCCAATTTAAATAATTTAAGTAAAAATGCGGCACGTTAACATTATAAAGGCGACTGGAACGGAAAGAACAGGCTGGCTGGAAACGTGGACTGAGCTTTGAACTTCTATATTGGTACAGCCGTGCGTGAATGGGAGGATCAAACTCCCAGCAACATTTTCACCACTACACGGCTTTTTTTTTTTTTTTTTTTTTTTAACGACACGACAACGACAATGAGCAAACAGTCGGCCGTACCAGCCAGCCATACTCCAGTCAACTCGTTCAACAGCCGCCAGGTGTTTGACACGCTAAACAAAGGTTACAGCCAGGCATCGCACCACGGCAGTATGTACCCAATCACACACACACACAAACAGCGATAACTAACAAAACACTAGCCACGTTCAAACCAAGCGGTAATGCCTGGTCAGCGTCGACAGCCAAGCCCACCGCGTCGGCAACAGCCAAGACAAACAACCTGCTGAACGACATGTACCGTTCGCTAAAACCAAAGAATAATAATAATAATAATAAAAAGTAGTAGTAATTTAATCAACCTTTGCACTAACCAACCCCCCGCTCGTTGTTGACCGGAGGTTATTCGCGAGCCTCACATTGAGGTTCTTATTCTTGGTCTTTTGGAGCTTGCGCCGAGCCACCATGACGGGCACGCTAGACCTCTCTACGATATAGTTGCTAAACGACCCCAACAGCACTCCTTTCAATGCCGATCGGCCACGCGAGCCTAGAATGACCATGGTCGGCGTGACGTGGTCGATAATCTCGGTAAGCATATGTTTAGGGCTCTTGCAATGGATAACCTCCATCACGACATGGACCTGAAGCCGCGTTTTTTTCAGCAGCTTTGATACTGACGTGGTCATCTTATCAATCGCCTGCAGCCGCTCCTGCTCTTGAGCCGCAGCCATTGCCACCTGCGCATCATCCTCAAACGCGCAAACCACATACAAGACATTGCCATCGCGAATCACAGTCCCAATCGTCCATTCCAGCGCGTGAGTGGCCTCAGGAGACTGGTCAGAGGAGACTACAAACGACTTTTGCCGGGGAGTCGCCGGGTCGCTCAGTTTGGGCAAATCCCCCCGGCTCATTGTACGAATAGCCCGCTTCGACTGCTGGTTTGAGTGGACTGGTGAGATGGTCATGGGCATCTGTGCAGCTTTCCGCGCGTCTAGAATCTCCTCAGTGTCGCTAGTATACGGCGTGTCTTCTGGGAGTTCCGTGTCAAACGCGGTATTCGGGTGAATAATGCGTCGTTTATACGCCGCGTATTCAGCCATGTTTGGCCGCGGCGCGTCAGTATCTAGTAGCGATTTGTACTTGAGGTGCCGCACATTGCTGGGGGATTCCGAGTTGGGCACTTTGGCTGGTGCAGTTTCCTCGTCCGATTCAGACACTAGTACGTCCGAGTCGTCGTCATCGTCGTCGTCGTCGTCATCATCATCATCCGAACTCTCATCGTCGTCTTTTGGTAGCCGTTTCGCCTCGTCTGGGAGGAGTTTGGCCGGGTGGTCGAGGTACCCGCTGCTAGAATGCCCGCGGTACATTCCTGGACGCACTGGCGGTGGCGGTGAAGTTGGGCGTAGGTGTGTGCGCAGAGAGTCGGCAGTGTAGTAGTAGGAATCTGGGCTGGCCAGAGAATCGCTGCGTCGATGCGTGTGTTTCAACTTGTGCGTACTGCCGCTGCTGACTGATTTGCTTCGTGGTTTGTCAATTGGCTCGTCGTTTAGCAGCAGTGAGACTGGCCGTTTGTAGTAGTACTCGTTCCCTGCTCCTGTCGCACTGGAAGAGGTGGAGGTGGAGGTGGAGGGTGGCGGCTGGGACCGCCGGCGTGCCTGCTTCTTCTCCGCTTCTTTCTCTTTCTGCTCGAGAAGGTGGACCACATTCAAGCGTTCTTCTTCAAGTGCAGACTCTAGTGATGCCATTGTAATCTTAAATGTTTTGCTTGTCTGTTTGTTTGTTTGTTTGGGGCGGGTTTTGCAGCCACTGGTGCTCGGTTGGGAGGTTTCACCAAAAAATATGGTCGGAGCTCCGGCGTCAGATGCCCAGCTGGCTGCGGCGGTTTTGGAATTAATTGCGGGGGCACGTGCGTGAGTGCACGATGTACGTAACAGAATATTGATATCTTGTGTCTTGTGTCTTGGGGTACATATGAGTTAATTAAAGTGGGTCGCGTGAATTGCGTTCCGTTATTGAACTCGGCCCATTTGAAGATTTCCCACACCCATGAATAGGCCAACTGTCTCTCTACCGATTTTAATATACGCATATAGTCACTAGATCGAAGGTTCAATGAGCTTGAGGTGGTTTGACGCGGGTCTACAAATTTCTTAAGGCCGGCTGTATATATACTTAAGGAGCGAGTCCATGACTAGACAAATACTGAAGGGGGTATTTACCTTTTTATAGTTTTTTTTTCGGCAAGCTTGATATCAGTAGAGCCGGGCTCGAGCCGCACCTACGCGCGTGCTATAAATTCGCCACTTCTCCCAATTGGGATTTCTCTTTCCTGACAACCACTTCTTTTCGACAAGCGCTTATTCGCTAGACACTACAATCCACTTGACTGTGAAATCACCACCGCAACGGCTCTCGAGCTAGCATATACAGATCCCTGGCAGTCATGTAGCGTTTGTTGGTGTTTAGTGGTTAGGTGCGCTGTCGTTCATTCTCTCGTCTCTTCTCATTACCACCCCACCTTTTCGGCGCTTATTTACTAGACACTACAATCCACTTGACTGTG
>JAJLUJ010000284.1:0-14478 GCA_030564235.1 Blastobotrys elegans
ACTTCTTTATCTAAACTCTACAAGCCATGTCGTATCAAAAGTACGTATCACCGAGCTTGAGTGTGAGATATAAGATTTGTGCTACTGAGAATTTGATTGTTCATTAATAAATGGCTCTAGGCTGCCGCCCAGCATCTCGACAGAGACGCTAATGGACAAGTGCCGAGTTGGTTCGATTCCATCTCCCCACTTACAATACAGACTCGTGTTCATCCCGTAGCTCGACAGCCGCAAATACATGGGTCTTATAATCTTAAGGGTCAATTATATATTGAGACATGGCCTGACTTTTACATAGAAAAGGTTATATAAAGAACCGCAACATCCTTCTCTTCCCTTCGGATCCCTTCACAATCCAAAAAAATGCAAACCACTATCCGAACAATTCAACGGAAATTGCCGCGGTATGGCATCATCAGGTGTCAGTCTACTCTCATCCCAAAGATGCAGACCTCGTTCAAGCTTCTACTCCAGCCAAAGCCGCATCTCGCAAAGATGACGTTACCGGTCCCAGAGCCAAAAGACCATGAGGTGTTGCTGAAGGTGGCAGCGGCGGGGATGTGTCACAGCGACCTCCATTGTGTCTACGAAGGCTTTCACGCAGAAGGGATTGAGTTTGTGATGGGTCATGAAGTCGCCGCAAACGTGGCGGCGGTGGGTAAAGCCGTCAATGCGGACAAGTTCCCCATCGGTAGTTTGGTTGCTGTCCACGGGCCGAACGGGTGCGGGAGTTGCGAGCCTTGTCGAAGCGGCCATGACAATCTATGCTTGGAAACCAATTGGCTGGGGTTGAAGGCGGATGGCGGGTATCAAGAATACATGGTCGCACCATCACGGACAGTCATCCCTGTTGAGGCTGATATCCCCCCTGGAATTGCCGCCGTCACCACCGACGCAGTACTGACACCATACCACGCCATCAAAGTGGCTGGTATCAACCCTTCCAGCCGTGTTTTGATTATTGGACTTGGGGGACTAGGTATGAACGCGGTACAAATTTGCAAAGCGTTTGGTGCAACAGTTACCGCAAACGATTTGCGTGAGTCTGCTCGTGAATCTGCCAAATCGTTTGGTGCCGATACCGTATTGGGGCAGTTGCCAGCCCAGTCAATGAACTTTGACGTTGTTTTGGACATTGTTGGCGCAAAGCAAACGTTTTGGGACGCGCAAAAGCATTGCAAGTCCGGTGGGATTGTCGTGCCTATGGGTCTCGGCGCCCCAAAGCTGGAATTGAACGCCTATGATACCTGTGTCCGAGAAGTTCAAATTCAATCCACGTTTTGGGGTACATCTCAGGAACTGGCTGAGTGTCTGGAGCTTGTCGCTAGAGGTGTAATCAAGCCGCAAGTCGAGACACGAAAGCTGGATAACGTTGTTGAGGCGTTGCAAGAGCTGCAGGACGGTAAAATCAAGTCACGGTTGGCATTTATCCCGTAGTTTTAGTTAATTATTGCCAAGTTCATGACAAGACGTCAATTTAAACCAACAGTGCTAGTATTCTATTCAGCCTTTTCCGGATTTTTGCTTTGGTAACACGTGGGTGAAACCCGACTTCTATTGATTAGTGTTCACGCTTTTTAACTACGTCAGTTTACAAACAAGGAAAATACGGTGCTCCAGTCCCGGCCAGCTGTTCGTTGGAGCTGAGCTCAAGTGTACAGGTGGGGCTCACGGGGATCACTCATTAATCCCCGACCGGGGTTTTTATGATTAGTAAGCCCATGCGTAGTCGCGCTAGACCCTGGAATTTGAGAAAAGTCTGTTAAACACCGAGCAACACAAGCATTTGGTTTGTCTGAGTGCAGTGCGGCAACCATCCAGGAATTTCACACGCAGTCAATTTTGTTGAAGTTGAGTACTCATATTAACGTCACTGATGAAGATGTCAAGGAACTGGACGAGTTTATAACAGGCTTTAAAGTTTCTGGAAGCCGAGTTCCAGAAGCTGACATTCCTTTATGTTACGCATAGGTGTGATTGATATCCCCCTTGTGTTAGGCAGAGGTGGTGCGCTATCCAAAAATCGCCTTCATCGCTTCCAGCGTGTTGTGTTTTTGTTATCATTAAGAGATTCTGACTGGTTAGTTTCACGGTCAATTTAACCTTTTTTCAATCAACACTCTTTGATTATTGTAATGTTCTAAAATACATACCTGACTGGTTAGTTTCACGGTCAATTTAACCTTTTTTTTCAATCAACACTCTTTGATTATTGTAATGTTGAAGAAGAGAAAAAATTTTTTCCGCGGCCTCAGTCTTATTTTTAACCCAGTTGGGACTTTATTCTAACAGAGCTTTGCTCACCACTTCCAACAGTTTTTGGTGTTTGTTTTTGGCGCGCGCAAGTTGGGAGGATTGGGCAATTTTTCAAACCTCACACAAATTTTTTTTCCCAAAATTTTCACTTTCACCCTCAAAAAGCACACGACACCATGACCTCCATACTCCAACCTAAGCAGGCCTCATGGGCCGACGACGACGACGTGCTACCTCAACAAGAGACCATCCACAACGAGGACGGAACCAAGACACTCATCTCATACAAGCTCAATGACGCGGGCAAGAAGGTTAAATTGACACAACGGATCAAGATGGTCACGACTCGAGAAAAAGTCGACCACAATGTCGCCGAGCGGAAAAAGTGGGTCAAGTACGGCCTTGAGAAGGGCCAACCAGAAGGACCAAACTACAATACGACAAGCGTTGAGCCATACTCCCAATTCAAACTAAGCCACGGCGCAAAGGCCAAGAAGGTTGAGCCAGAACCAGTCGCTGAGCCGGTCGCCGATGCCAAAATCTCCTGCCGAATCTGTTCTGGCGTGCATTTCACTTCCAAGTGTCCATATAAAGATACCTTGGGCGTGCCAGAAGAAGACAAGGCAGCAGCTGCAGCAGCTGCTGCCGCTGCCGGCGGTGCTGGTGCTGGCGGTGCTGCACCAGCCGCTGGCGCCGGTGCTGGTGGTGCCAAACCGGGTCGATATGTCCCACCAAACTTGCGGCCTGGGGCTGCCCCACGGCCAGACCGACGAGAAGGCGAGGAGAATGCCACTTTGCGTGTGTCCAACTTGAGCGAAGACGTGTTTGAAGAGGATTTGCAAGGATTATTCTCCAAATTCGGCAGAGTGGCGCGGTGCCACGTTGTCAAGGACCGGGAGACTGGCCGGCCTCGTGGGTTTGCATTCGTGTCGTTTGACAGCCCGGCCGTGGCTGAAAAGGCTTGCGCTAAGATGAATGGTGTCGGCTTGGATAACCTAATTATGCGTGTAGAGTTCTCCAAGAAGTAAGCTTCATTTCCTCCGTGCGGCTCAGTATCAGTATATTGCTGCCATGTAATTTAATGAAACAAAAAAAACAAAAAGGGAAGGGAAAAAAAAGAAAGACAAACACTCTATCGTAACATATAATGATAAACGCTCCAATCACTCTCATCATCTCGTTGATGGTGTTTGGCCTGGCAGGCATTGGCCGTGGGCTGGACGAGGGTACAATCAGTGGGTGCATACAACAGCACAGCTTTAAGCAGCAATTTGGACTTGACGGAGACGACCAATCGTTTATTGCCAACCGAAAAGGCAATATTGCTGCCATGGTCGACCTGGGCTGTATTGCAGGCTGCCTCATTGCGACTGTCATTACTGACATGATTGGACGGAAACGTACACTCCAAACCATGCTGGTCACATGGCTGAGTGGAGCGATTATACAAGTCACGTCCTTTTCCACAGTAGGCCAGTTGTATGCCGGACGGTTCATTGCGGGCGTTGGCCTGGGAATGTCTGCCGTCACATGTCCAATCTACCTGGTGGAAGTGTCCGTGCCAGAGTTTCGTGGCCTCTGTACGTGTTTTTTCAGCTCTAGTGTGTATATAGGCATTTGTGCGGGATACTTTTCAAACTGGGCGACGAGCCAGCACGTGACTGGCCGGAACCAGTGGGTAATCCCCATTCTCCTCCAAATCGCGGTTGGTGGCTGTCTCCTCGCCGCCAGCCTTTTTGCTGTTGAATCGCCTCGCTGGTTGTTTGAAGTTGGGAAGGATGAAGAAGGGATTGCGACTTTGGCTGCCATTCGCGGCATTCCGAGACAGGATGCGGCTTTTGGGCCCGAGCTTGAGCTCATTTATGCTCAGCTCGCACATGATAAGCAGGTTTCTGGGCGGAGCAGTGCGCTCAAGACGATATTTGTTAGCAAGACTATTCGCATTCGGTTTGTGATTGCCGCTTTGGTACAGTTGTTTGCGCAGTGGAGCGGGTCTGGGGCAATCACGCTCTACGCACCAGATATTTTCAGGATGGTGGGGTTGGGTACGCAAAATAGTCGCATGTTCGCGACCAGCATGCTGGGTGTGGTCAAACTATTAGGTGCGGTTGTCTGTACACTGTTCATTGTGGACAAACTGGGCAGGAAAAAGGCGTTGTACATTGGCATTGTCTGCCAGCTCTTTTCGCTTCTCTACATTAGCGCCTACTTTGGAGTCAAGCATCAGGTTGGGGATAAAAGTACGTCCTCGTTTGAGCAGGCTAGCCTCGCAGCAATGGTCATGCTGTATATAAATGGGGTGGGGTGGGCACTTGGCTGGAACTCGGTGCAGTTTCTAGTTAGTGCAGAAATGTTCCCGTTAACGGAGCGGGCAACAGCCAGTGCCTTGTCGACAATGCTGCATTATCTGTTTTTGTATTCATGTGCAAAGGCCACCCCGACAATGCTGGTGTCCATGCAAGACTGGGGCGCAATGCTATTCTACGTGATTATGTGCGTACTGGGCCTAATATTTGTATACATTATGGTCCCCGAACTATCCGGAATGAGTCTGGAACGTATTGACGAACTGTTTGACAACCCGTGGTATAAAATTGGTAGAATCTCTCAGAAGCATAAAAAGAGTGTCCAAATGGAGGAGGAGACGACTGGGAGAAAAGTACTCCGAAGTCATAGCGTATGAAATGTAAAGGCATGTGTGTACGTGCAAATAAGCATATATATATACATTTTTTTCCCTTCCCTTTATTATTATTATTATTAGTACAATTCATATATAAAAAGAAGTTTGAGCCGCACGGCAAACGATGCCACGTGTACTGGCTTCGGCCCGGGCTTTCAACTGTTATACAGTCCTTCTAGAAGCTTTTTTTGGGGGGCTGACTCATGCAAGTACAGAAACTATTGGGACAGTTATCATTGGATCGAAGACAGACACAAGGCACTAGCAATAGCGTCTATACAGTGTAAAACATTTAAAACCTTTGCGGTGTTTTTGAAAAATTTGCACTACGTATACAGTCAGAAATAATTAACTATCTATTCGTCCCATACAGTAAGTGCTTCGTAGCCGGACTCCTCCACCACTTTGGTGTCCACAACAAAAGTTGCAATAAATTTGGTAGTCTGAGTCTTGCTGTTGTTCTCCCCGACCGTGTGATGACAGCCAGGCTTCTCCATAAAGCTTTGACCCACTTCATAGACCTGAGGTGGGTTGCCATTCATCCCGCTCAATAAGCTTCCCTCAGTGACAATCGCGACCACCGTAGCCCCACCATGTCGATGCGGAGGTGTGAATCCATTGGGTGGATACGTCAATTCCACTCCGATAATGGACTTTCCCGGAGCGTTTTCAAGCTTGTAGTCGTAAAGGACCTTGAAGCTTTCTCGTGGCCGTGCAGTTTCAGTTTCTTGCGACATTGATCGTTCGATTGATTGAGGAAAAAAGAGTTACAAAGAAAGAAGAAAAAAACTTCACCAATTTGTCTATTTTTATAGGCTGCTGCTCCGTTAACAATATTGCTTTGTTTATACCTTTTTATAGGCTGCTACTCCGTTAACTGCTTAAGTTTATATTGTTTATACCAGCTGGCCGGGGCGGGATTCAACGGATCCAGCCGTTCCGGTGGCTGGCGGGAATTGTTTTGTGTTGGGGTAAATATATATCTATAGATATCTATAGCTTTACAACTTGCACCGGTCTTTAAATTAACCATATGATGCAAGCAATTCGTGTTCATCCTGCTCCCGCATCTTCCACGCCTTATTCACCTACGAATCCAGCGCCCTCGTCCTCGCTTCACCTTGATCATGTGGCTCGACCCAAGCCAACAAAGGAAGGAGAGCTTTTGGTCAGAGTGAAGGCTTCCACCGTCATTCGTGATGCGTTGACGTGGCCGGAAACTTATGAGACCGAATATGCCATCATGGGCCATGACTTGTCCGGGGTTGTGGAAGAAATCTTTGAAAAGCCCGGCCGGGTTGAGTCCAAATTCAAGCCTGGCGACGAGATCTTTGGGATGGCTCCTGCAGATCGCGGATCGACTTGGGCTGAATACACTATTGTCAACGAAGACAATGTTGCACTAAAGCCCCAGAACTTTAGCTGGGAACAGGCAGCTTCTCTGCCTCTCAGCGCCCTGACGGCGTACCAGGCTATAACAGAACATGCTGGGATCCCTCTACCGGCCGAATACGACGAATACGACGAACTCGCCGATCTCGCCGATCTCGCCGAACACGCCGAGAAACAGAAGATACTCATCACTGGCGCTTCCGGTGGGGTTGGGATATACCTAGTTCAGATTGCTGCAATTGCCGGGCTGCAAGTGGTTGCGGCCACGAGTTCAAACGCACGGAATGAAGAATTTCTCAAATCTCTAGGAGCTCATGATGTTGTCGAGTACACAGACTTGCAACCTGAGACAACCAGTTTTGGGGCCATATTTGACACCGTTGGTGGCGAGACCCTCGCCAATTGTTGGTCGTTGGTATCTCCAACTGGCTACCTCATATCGGTCGACTCGTCTAGCTTTGATTTTGTCAACGTGCATCGGGAACGTGGGCTTTGTGAAGGGAAGGAAAATGTCAAGGCCTTGTTTTTCATTGTCAGTAGTAATGGCATGGATCTTGGAAAGTTGAGCAAGTTGGCGGAGGCACGCCTTCTGAAACCATTCGTGATGGCGACGTACGAGCTAGCACAGGCACCGGAGGCTTATGAGAAGGCCAGTATGAAAGCATCTGGCCACGGAAAGATTGTGTTGACCGTTTAGACCAATTGAGTGTGATGCTCATGTAACCGTATACCCAAGTAGTAAGGAAACTGACGTTAATTAAGGTCTCAATCGGTTGCAAAATACAGGGTTAACATGTAGATACAACTGACGACGACGCGTACGAAAACATCAATTGTAAGGCTCCAATTGATTTAAATAAATCTTCTGATATCGATAGGAACACTGTCGACCCTATATATGCCACAATTTTCGTTGATCAAGCCTATTGGCCGTGCACGCATCGTGTTGGAACAAAACAACCAGGCAAAGGAGAGAGAGTGGGCATTAACAATACCACATAGACCTTCAGCTGCGGCATGAACGATCGAGCCAGTAATCGGTCTATAAGCACTATAGCCGAGGTCTAGAATATTCTTAAGCTTGATTAGTTAAGCCTAAGGCTTACAAATTATATAAACTTTCTGAACCTAAGATCGTCGACCTATTCTTAGTTAACTGCAGCGCTATAGATAAATAACTATAGCCTAAGCTATAATTAATCCGAGTGCCGACAAAATCCGACGCGCGGAAGTAAGTCGGAGATACCCCGCTCGCGCGCCGCTAGATCACTATAAAAGGCGAGGACGCGTTTCCCCCCACCACCACCCCCTTTCAACACTCAAAACACGCCAATGCCACCTCTCGATCCAAAACTACGACCACTCCTGGACCCGATATACGTGGATTTCCATGAAAAGTATCTAAATGACATGGCTCGACTAGAAGATCTGTCTGTAGAGGATGCGCGGATAAGAATGGGGAGTTTTGCTACCATGCCGGGGCGAGAAGATAAGGTGGACATTGAGAATCTGTCCGTGTTATCTCGAGACGGCAAATGGGAGATTCCAGTGAGGGTCTACACTCCAAAGGTTGACAAGCCGGAAACTGGATACCCGTGCCTGTACAATCTTTTTGGTGGCGGCTGGATGAGTGGCGGTATTGACACCCAGGCATCGTCCAACTCCATCTGGGCCGATGAAGCCAGCTGTGTTGTTGTAGTCATTGCCTATCGTCTAAGCCCAGAACACAGGTTCCCTGTAGCCCACGAGGATGCGATTGACGTGTACAAGTATATTGCGGCAAACTCGGCGAGATTCGGCATCAACCACGAGAGAATTGCCGTGGGTGGTTACTCGGCTGGTGGTGCGATGGCGGCTTCGCTGTGCCACGTTGCTATTAGCGAGGGCTTTCAACGGCCAACCTTCCAGATATTGATTGCTGCCATGTTTGATATGCGGTCTAGCGAAAATGGTAAAGTGAATGCGGAGGAACTTGTCAACGCACCAGGGTTGTCTTAAGCCACTGGCAATTACTTTGTCAACTTGTATGCATCGGCTGAGCAGCAATTTACCCCACTAGCAAGTCCATTGTTCTATTCCGATGAGAGTTTTGCTCAATTGCCACCGGCCATCTTTATCGTGCCTGAACTTGATATCTTGCGAAATGATTCGCTGGAATACAAGTCGAAGATGGAAAAGAATGGCGCAAACGTCGCAGTCTACAATGAATATGCTAAGCAACACCATTTGTTTTTGGCGATGAACGGCTTTTTTGAGAAGAGTGCTGATACGGTAGTTGAGATTGGCGGGTTGTTGAACAAGCAGTTTAGCAAGTAGGCATATGGTTAATAAACACTGAGTATTATTTGCCAAGAAAAGACTGTGCGGTTGCGTACGTGCTGCATATATATATATATATCCAATGACCACTCTAGACCTAGAGCTCGAGAGTACCAAATCAGAAATAAAGAGAGCAAAACCCCTGTCGCGGCTTACGGATGACATATCTTTGATGAGCAAACCAGGTCGAGTCTGTATGCACAACATATTGCCATTTACTGTGCGGATTGTCATTGTGACGATCCAGGTATTCTGTAGCATCATCCATACAGGCAACATCAAGACCACTTGTCACCAAAGCTCCATTAGATACAGACATTCGCCGTTTCACAAGGTAAACCCCAACCTCCTGCAACTCCAACTCCAGTGTGTCAAACTCTGTTTCTTCAACGTTGCTGTTTTGCTTTGGCGAAATGTACGCATAGTATGCTGCACGGCGCCTTATGTCGTCCATTTCAGTCTCGTCTGGAACAGGGAGCGTCCGTGATAGTTTGTTAAGGTTAACGTTGGCAGACGCTGATTCTGTGTCGCAGCTGTCATTGTTTGCTAAACTTTCAGGAGCGTCGCTACGCAATTGTTCCAAGGCTCGAGCCCTGTTGGTACGGTCAGCATTGGACCCTCTGTGGTGGTTTGTAACTGGGTACATTATGTTGTGTGGTTTGCATAAATAAAAGAAAGAAGAAGCTGCCTTTTTATCCTTATTTTGCCCCCTTCAGGACTATCAACGTTGTACATACCTGATTAGTTAAAGTTACGATGAGTTTTAAACTTTCAGAAATCTTTCCACAGGAAATCCAAATTGGCGGGATCCGAAAAAAGAGAGGCCCCTGAAGGCTATCCATCCACAAAAATGGGTTTGTCGCAGCGGGTTGGTATCGGTATACAAACCCCGTATACTTGTAAACACCACAGCGATACAAAATCTTGAAATCGGCATTAAACGGAACACAGTAAACAGATGAGTTCTATATTCGAGCAAGTCAAACACACCTGGTTGTGAAGGTTTCGTGTGCCGCGCGGCTTTTTTCTCTTTTTCCCAACCACCAGCAAAAAAAATTTCCACTCACACTTTTGGATATCGACACATTTTGACAATGAGCAGCGCCGCATCGCACCCGTCACTCCTCAAACAGACACGACTGTACCTCCGCAAGTCGCAGATTAGCTACCTGCGCTATCATTCGGGTATACAAGGGAGCGCTCTCGACACGCTACGGATTCAAGCCCTCACACACATTCTAGCCATCGCCAAGCTGATAAAGTTTCCAGTCAAGACAATCTCCACAGCCATGAACCTGTTCCAACGCAGCATCCTCATCAACAAGATTGGCTCGGTGCATGACCTGATTGTCGCCTGTGTCCTTATGGCGTCAAAAATCGAGGACACGCCAAAAAAGGCCATTGAGCTGCTGCGAGCATCGTATCAAGTCCGCGGGTTTCAAACGCCCAACGAAGACACGACGCGGAAACGGAACGTGCTGGGCCAGGAGCGAATCCTGCTAGAAACAGTGGGCTTTGACTTTCGGCTACGGCACGCCCACGAGTACATTGTCCCCATATGCAAGACGGCACAAATCGCCAAATCAGTAGCCCACACGGCATGGGCAATCGCCTTTGACTCACTCCTATCCGACGCGATTCTTCAATACCCCGCACACGCAATCGCGTTTTCATCAATCGTGCTGGCGGCGAAAGTGGAAGGAGTCAACATTTTCCCGATCAGCCAGCAAACCTACGACATACCCGACCGAAGCACAGTGACGGCAATCCTCCTCGAAATGTGCGGCGTGTACATCCGCATCATTTCGTCTACAGAGCTGGGCAAGACATGGCAGAACCAGGTCGAGCTGTACAAATGGCGCGACCAGTTTGGGAAGGAGGTCCAGCCAGAGGAGCTAACAGAACGGCTTGTGAAGGGCGTGAAACCCCGTGTGGCTGATCAGTATCAACGCGGTACGATTCGTTACGTGCTTGATTGGGAGCTTGACCATGTTCAGGGCGAGCTCATTGAGTGATACCGTTTCGCTCTCATGGGGTCAATCTCAGCCAGCTTGGTTAACAAAGCCGTGACTTGACCATCATCATGACCCTCCCCTATGTATTTATAGTAATCGACTAAAGACACCATGCACCATTTGTTATCTGGCTCCAGCTCGTGAAGCTCGGAAACGGACCGGATCTCCGCCCTCACCGTCTCTACTAGGTCAATGTCAGACAGTTCCGGTACCAGATCCGCATGCTGGAGGACGAGCCAGTGGTGATAAAGCCAGCAACTCTGGTCATCGGGGTCCGTATACAGACCCTGCCTCACGTATTCTAGCTCCCCTAACCACGTCTTTTTCTGGTCTTGGTGGTGTGTCATGGTTGCAGTTTGGGTTTTGAGAAGCTGAGATCGGTTATGCCATGCGCTGAAATTGGAAAAGTTGGCGTTGATCTTGGCCGTTGTATAGGCGAGTTCTTTTTCCGTAGTGTTTGTGTGCTCGCTCTGGCTAACCACATAGCGGCGGTAATGCCAGCAGTGGAAATTGCGTGGGTCCATCTCCAGCATCTTTGCCACGAGCCGGAGTTCCGCCTCCCAGTCTGGTTGGCGTTGGGTGGCGAGACACCAGCGGCGGTGGTTCCAGATCCAGTAGCATTTCGGGTACGCGCGTAGCCGCTCCATTGTAAAGCCAAGCTCCTTATCCAGCCCCGTTCCAAGCTCGGTGAGGATTTCCCGCCGGTAGTTCCACACCGTGTAGCTCTCTGGGTTCAGCGTGAGAAGTTTTGTCACCAGGGCGAGAGCGTCATTGTCCAGCTTGGCAGCGGTGCGGTACTCGCGGCATTGGGACACTAACGCGTTGTAGTTTTTGATCTGGATGCCTTCTTTTGCCTTCCGGGCGGATTCCTGCTCGGCAGTGGTGGGCTTTTTGCGTACGTTGTGCATTGTGTGTGTGTACACGTGTGTGCGTGTTTTTTTTTGTAAATTTGAATTATTCGATTCCTCCCAATTAATGACGACAATTTCTGCAGCTAGAGCAGCGCCGCCGACACGTTCAAACCTGCCGTTGAAGGGATCTTCCCGGCTCGTCGCAGAGTTTTTCGAGTATAGCATCAATTCCATCCTCTACCAGCGGGGTATCTACCCGGCTGAGGACTTTACCACGGTGCGGAAATACGACCTGAACATGCTGGTGTCGGTTGATTCTGAGGTCAAGGCGTACACTAAAAAAGTCATGTCCCAGCTTCACCGTTGGCTTGTTAACGGGAAAATTTCAAAACTCGTCATTGCTATTACTAGTAAGGATAGTGGGGAGACTGTGGAGCGGTGGGAGTTTGCCGTTGATGTGCTAGTGGGGGAAGGAGATGACAACAGCAGCGAAAGTAACGGCCCGGCCAAACCCCAGGCTGAAATTCAAAAGGAAATTCAGTCGATTATTCGTCAATTGACCGCATCAGTAACTTTCTTGCCGGAATTGGAGGGGCGGTGTACGTTTAACGTGCTTGTCTATGCCGATAACGACGCTGATGTCCCACCGGAATGGGCAGACGGCGACCCTCGCCTTGTTGACAACGCGGAGCAGGTCCAGCTGCGTTCTTTCTCTACCGACGCGCATAAAATCGGAACTCTGGTGGCATATAAGCTTGGGGAGTAGAGCATGTAATTGATAATAATGGTGATTAATATATATAAAAAAAAAATAAAGCGTGGTGATTGTATTGGCGCCGTGCGGCGGTGGGATGTGCGGCGCCATTAAAACTGCTCGTGCCGGCCGTGGATTTTCCAGCACCAGGCCTCACTTGGTAGTGGGGAACACATTTTTCCCCCCTCAGTATGTATCACCTTTTGTGTACGTCGATATCACGTAATTATGGGTCACCAGCTGCCAACGGCGCAGCATTGTCCTCAACTATTAACTGGTTGTACTGTCTGAGAAGCAGGCCCTGCATGGCGTTGCAGCAGCATACTGTTCAGGATCTTGTCGAGTCACTGCTACACTACCTGTTATACGATACATTAGTGCGAACGTACGTGTATTAGGGGGATTGCCCTTAGATTTATTGGTTGGGAAATCTTTACCAACCTTCACCAATATATATATGCATGGTTTTTTTTTACTGCAACAGCACGCGTACGCACCAAGTTTTGCGACAATATATATTGGTACCACCAGCGTTGTAGTATATTATAACAGTTAGGTAGTTTGGCGGTGCCTTGTCTAGTAAGTCAACATAAGTATAGTTCTAATTAGAGTACTTATCCCTGACCACGTACAAATTTGAAAAACGGTTGAGTTAGCAAAAACTCATCATCGATACATACACGATAGAGAGGGGGTCTTAAGTCGCGATCAATTGTCAGCTACAAAAGCAGGCCTTTTCCCTCCTATTCATGTATCAAAATAGTTGAGCAAAGTATACTCACCAAACTATGACTGATCCACCCGCTTCTCAGCAAGAAGCAAGCAATGCGGCTGAGGCTTATCCTGAGGAATTACATGGCTATTTATAATAAACTAGGGCAAGGCTCTCCTGGCCGTTCGGCTATAAAACATGGATCATGCCACTTCACGGCCTTTACGTGCGTAGTGTCAAGGGTGATGGGCAACTTTCGAGGTTCTCGGGTGTTTATATAATCAGGATAGACCAAATCAATTGATGCCTATTTGAATCAACGATTTTGAATAAAACGAGGTGCATCATATGCATGAGGTCGGTATACCGTATACCCTGCAAGATCCATCGTAAATGTACGGACATCGATCAGGCCACCTTCTACGCCACAGTATACTGGGACACATATCTGTAATAGGCATTGATGTACGCGCAATATTATAATGAGGCCAGGTCTGGCAGATATGTCAACCACTATAGTATACTATAGAATCTATTTCCGCTATTGATAATACTGGTCGTTAGCGAGGGCGGTTGGCTCATACATGTACTTAGTTCTCATGGATAAGATGCCCAACTGCGGGCTGTGTAGCTACTAGTACTGTATATATTTGACAATAACAAGCATGCATAATAGAATAGGGGCAGCACCATCTCGAGATCTATAGAATATATGTGCCACGATCGCTCATACGTATATCTTTAAAATGGTGAAATTAACAGAAATAGCTAAAAACCTATTTTACCAGTCACATACGTATAATCTAACATCTATGGCCGCCCTCAGCCGCGGTAGTGTGCGGCTCAATGCGATTGTTGGCATCAACAAAAAAAAAACAATCTCCTTAAACTATCGAGATAGGTAATGGAAATCTATAAATGGCAAGTAAAAAGAATAAGTCCTCGGCAACGGGGAATTGAACCCCGGTCCCCCGCGAGCTGCTGAAATTGTCTTCTAATGCAATGCAATGCAATCGAATGTCTTCAACTGACAGGCGGAAATTCTAGCCACTAAACTATTGCCGAATTGTGCTCATTGGCGACTGTGACAGAACAAGGCCAGTCTTCTACTTTAGAGAAGTCTGGGGCTGAGCCGCAGACGGCTCAGCCGACCATTGATGCACCTTCCGAGCGGCTATGCCGAACCTTCAGTTACGGCCTAGGACTGTCCCTCGGAAGAAGGCACAATAGGATACATAACATCAACACAACAACTACATATATATCTACCCCTATTATACACTACTGAGCTATCGGCACGCAGAAGTACTTGCTAGTACGCCTCACAGCCTGTGAGCCTTCCTCTACCCGTACTTCTGTCACATTTGGTAGCGCGAGCTTTCTGACGATACAGTTAGCAACTATTACCATAGTCACTGAAGAAGAGGAAGCTTGCCAGAGGATCTAGCCATCACTGTCTCGAGAGTGCGCAAGGTGATTGAGAATTCGCTCTACAA
>JAJLUJ010000285.1:0-14186 GCA_030564235.1 Blastobotrys elegans
GCGGTGAGCTTGTATCGTATGAATATGTCGTCTGAAGGACAATTTGGGGTATCGATGCCGGCACTTCTAGAAACGATTGCAAGACTAAGCATACCCCAATCGAATCAAGAGCAGAAGCAAACCATAGATGATCGTATGCCCCCTTCAGCATTGTCGCGGCATCGCTAAACTGTTTCAAAGCGTCGGGGACGCGGCCGGCTAGCAGGTAGAGATTGCCAGTGTATTTCAGCACTCGCCCTTGCTGCTTTGATTTGGTCCGTTCGGTTGGGCCAATCGAGATTGACCCGGTCTTGGATACTGATGCGTGTCTGGTGAGATTTACTGACGAGGAAGAATGATTGACAACGCCTCGCCGCAACGACACGTTGTACGGTTTATCCCCTGGTCGGGCCACTGCTTTTGGCGTGTCGAGCTCCTTGATCCCTGGCGAGATGAACGAGCCCAGTTTTTTGGTGATAAAGAGGACGCCCAACTCGGCGAGAAAGTCTGATGTAATGTCGCTCATTACCGTCTCGAGCTTGGTCACGCTTGACACTTTGGAGGAGAGGACTGGTATCACGTTTTTGGTCTGCTCAATTGTCGTCTCGTCTGGGACCCCAAACACGAGAACCTTGTGGCAAATCTGCGCTGGGAATTGCTTCCGCAGCTCCTTGACTTGCTTCTCAAAGTCGACATTGCTATTGTCCTTGTAATTGGTCAATGCAATCACCATCAGAGTTTGTCTCCATGGCTCCAAATCGTACAATGAACAGAGGTGCTCGTCTATCGGTGCGAGGCTGAGGTCGTACACAACTTTTCCGTGCGGGAAGCCTTGTGGGCTGAAAGTTCCTGAGAATAGTTAGCGTTTTGATTCAAGGGGGGAGAGGCATACCCCTTTCCGGCCTGGGGTCTGGCGTGACGTCAAGCAATCGCACTTCTCTTGCCGTGTTGAGTCTGTCTGCGTATTGCAAAAACACATTGTGTTTGATCTGACCCAGCGGGCAGACAAAGGTCTTGACCCGCGACGGAGCCACGTACGAGTATGGATCCATTAAAGGCGTTGTCGAAACTTGTCTTCCCAACGCCAACAAAAAATTCAACGTGTAATTTTTTTTTTTTTTCGCAACACAATATTACAGTGCGTTGAGTGCGTTATTAAAATCTTAACAGGGTTTCAAATACCGACCTATGAAATAGTCGGGTATTTGCAAAGCTGCTATACCACCTCGCCGAAAGAGCTTTCAAAGGCTGTAAGAATATAGAACTATCCTATCCGTAAGTTGTCGTGCGGCTTAGTAATAATACACCGGCGAAGCAAAAATAAAAATAAACCTCCCAATAATCAAAACGAAAATTTCACTCAACACACACACACACACACACACACACATGAGCGTAATCCACCCAAACACATCAACCGTCAAGTTCAACTTTGACGAATTTCTCAAGAAGGAATACAAATATGGGATGGACCCTAACCGGCCAGTGTGTCGGTACTACGGCACGGGCACTTGTCCACGCGGTCGAGACTGCCCAGACAAGCACATATTACCGTCGTACTCCAACAAGATTGTTTGCAAGCATTGGCTGAGAGGCTTGTGCAAGAAAGGAGACGGGTGCGAGTTTCTACACGAATACAACCTCCGTAAAATGCCAGAATGCCTGTTCTACTCCAAAAACGGGTTTTGTACGCAAAGCCCAGACTGTCTGTACTTGCACATTGACCCTCAGTCCAAGATTGCCCCGTGTGCAAACTACGAAAAGGGGTTTTGCCGACAAGGACCCAAATGCGCCAAACGGCATGTTCGCAAGCAAATGTGTCCAAAGTACTTGACTGGGTTCTGCCCAGACGGACCAGAATGTCCACTGGGGCATCCAAAGTTTGTGGGGATTACCGATACAATGCGAATTGCTCGGGATTTGGAACCCAAACCCGAGTTTATGAAGTCCTAATCTGCTCTAATACTTCGGGCTTTTGACCGTTCTTGTTCAGTCAATGCCCATGCCACCTCCTCCTCATCCTCGGCATCGTCTAGCCCAATAACAGTAACAATCTGCGCCACTCGGACAAAATGCCGCCGGAGCTGGTATTGTATACAAACCTTGGAAATGATGCGCCCCACGTCGCGATCGAGGCGGATAGCCCCAAGCTCGTTGACCTTGCCCTGCAACATCCACACCCACTTTTCAAGGGTGGTTGCAAATGGCTCGGCAGTTAGTGATATCAACATTGTATAGTTCTTTTCAGTCATTGTAAATGCAAACTCGCTCATTAGTTCGTCCCATCCCGTGAAAAACTCACTGCTAATATCCTCATCGTTCGTCATGTAGTTTGCATTGCGCGTAATCGTATTCAACAAGGTGGTAAGCTTGGGCCGTAGCACTGAATTGAAAATACTGTTGAGGTTTCGTCGAGCGGTGGCGTCGCACTGAGCTGAAAAGTTGGTGACGAGCGACTCCATCATGGGCTTGACTTCCTCCGTGCCGTCTCTATACGTCAATTGGTCAACCACCTGTTTTGCATACTGACCAATTGTGGTTAGGCTGTTGATATTAACGAGGAATGCTCGAATCTTTTTGTCCTCACTGCCCGGCAACCCCGCAATTCGATTGGATTGAGGCGGTGGGGTTGCCGTTCGAAGTGGCAGGTTTTGGCTGGGCGTGCCTTCATGCAGTTTACGTTTCATCATGCCCATAAAGTCGCTATCCAAAATGCGCTGGATGATGGGGACAAAGTCCTTAATCATGCTCAACTCGCCAGTGCTGAGTGTTTGGTTGATGATGGACGAAAATACAAGCATCACGTCGTGTACAACCGATGAAACCAGCGGCGCGTCTGGAGTGCTCTTGGTATACATGTTTGGCAGCTCCTCCAGTTGAAACGCCTTCTCGACCGATCTACGAAACACAAACGTGCCCATCTTTTTAAACGCCGGTATCAGCTTGGCCGTCAGCTTCTTGTTGAACCCGCTATCCAGCAGCTGGGCGGCGCCGTCACCTTCTCCGCCAAATTCGGTCCAACGGTCCGCCACAAACCGCTTATACAAGGCCCATCGGTTGAACATTAGCGACATTTCATAAACGAGATCGCCAACATGCTTCGAGTCGACAGTATCCGCGCTACTCGAGGTTTCAAATTTGGTCCGTGAAAAGCTGCTGACAAGATATGTATAAGCATACGAGTCGATTTGGTCCAGCAACCGATCAACACGACGTTCATCCCACAACGTGTCCATGATAAGCCCGCCTTGCGAGTCAGCCTCGTCTTGGATACGATCCACAACCCGGCACATCCTCCCCTTCCCGTAATGCCGTTCCACGATAGGAGCATGCTGGGCAATAATGGAAGCAATGTTTTCAAAAAGTCTTGCCATTGCCTTGCCGTAGAACGGAATTTTGGTGTCGTTTTGGTTCATCATCACAGTTCGGCTAAGATTGGTGATGATTCCGCTGATAAACTTTGCATATGCATCCAGGCCTTGCTTTTCAAGGCCACATAGCGGGAAGAGCTTGAAATAACGTGTTAATGTCTCCATGTCCTTCGCTCCCGCCGCCTTGTTAAACTCACGCATAAAGAGGTCCCCCAAACTCTCTGCGGCTTGGTTGATTGAGACGCGGGGGTATTCAGGGAGTTCGCTGGATGGCACTTTGGCTTTGGCAAACTCACCATCAACCAGGTCATCGGGGAGGGACATTGCTTGGTGCACAAACTCGGCAGCTTTTTCCCAGTCGCGATTGGCCATGGCGTTTGTGCACCCGCTTATACTCGTCTTGAGGAGAATTGTATCCTCCACATACTTGAGGGATTCATCAACACGTTCCTTTTCTCGTTCAATTGAGCGCACTTTGGATGAAATTTTACCTGCTCCATGCGCCGCGCTGGCTAGAGAGGTTTGTATCGAGTGGCTGCTGGTTAGCGCGGTGCCAAGTTGAGTCCGTAGCAGGTCGAGGCGCTTAATGTCATGCTCTTGCGAGTTTTGCGTCGACGAGATGAATTTGTCTAGGTTCGTCGTGACGGTTTTGTCTCGCTGCTGGAGCTGGGCTAGTAGCGCGTACAGCTCCTCCTCAGTACCGCAGTCCATTGATGAAATTGTTGGAATGAACACGTTTTTGAGTTGTGTTTTTATGTGCTTGGAATCGAAACGGGGTTTGGGAGTTTGAAAAGAAGAAAAAAAAAATTTACAAGCGCGAGCCGCACTATCGGGCCCGATTTAAAAAGGTTAAACGAATCGGGAAGCACTCGAGCCACTGTCCCAATAAATGAATGAGACGTACCAACGAATTAATCTAGAAATTTGCTATTACTTCATTATTATAATCTTGACTGAAACAATGCGAGCCGCACGCCATTAAAAAAAGCCTACTGCAGTCGACTTAAAATCCTAGAATAAACGTCTTGATGTTCGACTTCATAGTCTTTAGATAATCATCCGAATAAAAAGTTTCGTTATAACAAATATTCATCGTCATTCGGTTTCTAAAAGACCACGATAGGATTGGGATTTGTGGCGAGTTGGTTAATGTACATTCCCAAAAGCTTTCCACGTTGAGCTGGCCGTATTCATGCTTGAGGTAGTTGTCGCACACCCCAATCGCACTAATGGACGGAGTGTGTCGCATGTTGACGTTTACAGAGTTTTCTTGAAACTGCTCAACACAGGTTTGTGCAACATGCAAGACGGCGTTTCTAGTCCCACGGATGTTTTGCTTGATGCATTGTTTTTGTTCAACAAGGTAGTCGTTACTTTTGGCAAGCACTTGCTGCGGAGTCCCTTCGCCATCAATAACGACTGGCCAAAACCCGCCATAAAATCCCAAAGGGGTTCTGGCAGGAATGTCTAGCACCTCTCGCAGGTTAAAAATAGTAAATGAGGTGTAATTTTTGGCAACCTTGTTGATCTCATAATCTCTTAATGACAAGATCAACGCGGCGAATTGCATTGCGGTGACAGTAACTCCCAGATCCTTACTCTTGTCGATAATTTGCTGCGTCTCCTCGGCTGTGAATTGAACGGCAGCCCAATTGGTTTTGCCAGGATTATCGTCAGTGAGAATGTTTTCATCACAAATAGACGGTTGTGCCATACCGTACTTCATCAACGCTTCACCAGCGACATTCTTCTCTTCCATTGTAGGGTCGTATGTGCCTAGAGCGCTTTCCAGACTTTGTGGTAGCGTGCCCGTTCGGAATTCAACACGGGTGCCCAGATTGCTGAGCAAAATATCTAGCAGGGTTAATGCACCAGCAGCGTCGATGGTCGTATGAGGACAGACAAGGGCGATACTTGAGCAGGCTGGTAGCCAGTATAAAGTCGCGTTACTCACCGGATCAAGCTGCTGAATAAACTTTTGTACATTATCGGATTGGTGAACGGAAAATGTTCGACCAAGCCATGCATCTAACTGCTTGTTATTTGCAAGCTGTTGCGCGACAAACTGTGATCCGTTTACTTGTGAAGTGGCATGTGGGAAATCGATAGCTAGTTGCGACCAGCTTGATTTCAACTGTTGATCGAAATCGGCTGGATAGTTGCTGATCTGCAGCACAAATGAGACTGGCCAGGATTCGCGGCCATCTTGAGGGTGGAATAACTTTTCAGACGATTGTAATGGACGGGTTTGATACCCATCACGGAGAGCCCATTCGTATGTATTATCGACAGTCATTGGAGTTGTGAAGGGAAACAAAAGAAGGGAGAGAGAGAAAAAAAAAATTTGGAATATATATAAGGGGTATTTCATGCGCCTCTTATAAAGTACGAGCTCGTATCCAAGCTTCATACATATTTGAGACAACCCACCCAAGAATGGTACGAGAAGAGGATGAGGGCACACCCGTAGAAATGCCGTGGGATAAGGCCTTTATAAAAACTGGCCCTATAGAGTTGCACAATGCTTGTCCTTAACCTCACCAGTAATCTTTCCGCGTTCGATCGTCAAGGTTAAAATTATTGAGCCCGGTAAGTACTCAAAAAGAATTGAAACGGTCCACCACGTTTGGTCTAAAGTCCCAACTCGCGCGAGACCCTTGGAAAATTTTTTTTTTTCTTAATCGCGGTACTATCTAGACCTTCAGGACATTCAACAGTGTTCATATTGATGGTATATTGGTGTACTGAACAAATGAACAGGTCTGTGAAGTTGCCCAAAAGCCGCACATACTATAAACCATATTATATTCAGGGTGAAACAATTGTGGTTTATGTGTTCAAATTCGTGATTCGAAAACTACGTACATATTCAGACCACTCGTAATTACCATAGTAGCACATTCTTCATAAACAGTACCATTAATTGCGTCAAAACACATCATATAGTTTGATTGTATATACACTTGTAACGACTATATTTACCCGCGAGGCTCAGTGCGGCTCATAACATAAAGGAAAGAATACCGCGCCTTTTGCGCCAATGGGTAGACACGTATTTCGTATATGAAAAGTGATTTGTTTCTCGGGGGGAAAAGGGAGGGGAAGCTTTAATTTTTTTTTTTTTTTTCCCTTGAGGGAGGTGTGCTGAAATATACGCTAATTAAAAAAAAAAACCTTTGGTCAACATGTGGTTGTTTGAGCCGCGTGCGCACGCGCGCGACAACTTCCAGGATTCCTGTATATTGAAAGGCATCAAAAAGAGCTTCATAATGAGAGAGCATTAGAGGAGCAAGAAGAAGATCAGGCCGGGTAACCTGCTTTTATGAAAAATTTTAAGGGCAAAGAAAAATTTTCTCTCTTTTCCTTCTCTTTTCATTCCCACACAAGAACCTTTTTTTGTTTTTTTTTCTCAAAACTCTTGTTAAAAGAACGACATTTTTTTTTTTTACAAAACCTGTTAAAAACATTGAAATTGAGTTCTTAATTAAAAATGGGTATGTCGTTTTTGAATTGATGTCGACGTGGTCGTCGTTGAATTGCTGTCGACCTGGTCGTCGTTGGATTGAATTGATGCTAACAAGAATTTTGAATAGTGAACTTTACAGTTGAAGTACGTGCCTAGATGGCCTAACCAAAAAGAATAAAAAGGGGGGCCCTCTTTTTTGGTCAATTGGAAACTAACACATTATTAGGAAATGCGAACGCTCATGGACAAGAGCACTAATGTTCGTAACATGTCCGTTATTGCCCATGTCGATCACGGCAAGTCCACTTTGACCGATAGTTTGATTCAAAAGGCTGGTATTATTTCTGCCGCCAAGGCTGGTGATGCCCGATTTATGGATACCCGAGCTGATGAACAAGAGTATGTTTCTTTTTTTTTTTTCTTTTTCTTCCCCCCGATCGATCAAGTGCGGCGTAAAATCGATCGGAATGACGTTGAACAAGACTGCTAACACAACAAAACAGGCGTGGTATTACTATTAAATCCACCTCCGTCTCCTTGTACTCTGAAATGAGCGAAGATGATGTTGCTGAAATCGCACAAAAGACTGTCGACCGACACTTTTTGATCAACTTGATTGACTCTCCAGGCCATGTTGATTTCTCTTCTGAAGTCACTGCTGCTTTGCGAGTCACTGACGGTGCTTTGGTCGTTGTTGACTGTATCGAAGGTGTCTGTGTGCAAACCGAAACTGTGTTGCGACAAGCTTTGGGTGAACGAATCAAGCCTGTTGTTGTCATCAACAAGGTTGATCGAGCCTTGTTGGAATTGCAAGTCACCAAGGAAGATTTGTACCAATCCTTCTCTCGAACCGTTGAGTCTACAAATGTGGTCATTTCCACCTACGCTGACAAGACTTTGGGCGACGTCCAAGTCTTCCCAGAACACGGTACCGTTGCTTTTGCTTCTGCTTTGCACGGTTGGGCTTTCACCATTCGTCAATTCGCCACTCAATACTCTAAAAAGTTTGGTGTCGACCGATTGAAGATGATGCAACGTTTGTGGGGTGACTCGTTTTTCAACCCAAAGACCAAAAAGTGGACTAACAAGAGCAAGGACGCTGATGGCAAGGAACTAGAACGTGCTTTCAGCATGTTCATTTTGGACCCATTGTTCCGAGTCTTTGACTGTGTCATGAACGTCAAGAAGGAGGAAACCAAGAAGCTTTTGGAAAAGTTGGAAATCACCTTGAAGACTGACGAACTTGACTTGGAAGGCAAGGCTTTGTTGAAGACTGTCATGAAAAAGTGGTTGCCAGCCGCCGACGCTTTGATGGAAATGATTGTCATTCACTTGCCATCTCCAGTCACTGCTCAAAAGTACCGAGCTGAAACCTTGTACGAAGGTCCATCCGACGACTCCATCTGTTTGGGTATCAAGGAATGTGATCCAAAGGCTGAATTGATGTTGTACGTTTCCAAGATGGTGCCAACCTCTGATAAGGGTCGATTTTATGCATTTGGCCGTGTCTTTTCTGGTACTGTAAAGTCTGGTCAAAAGGTTCGAATCCAAGGTCCAAACTACGTTCCAGGCAAGAAGGATGATTTGTTCATCAAGTCTGTTCAACGTACCGTGTTGATGATGGGCGGTAAGACTGAACCAATTGATGACGTTCCAGCCGGTAACATTTTGGGTATGGTTGGTATTGATCAATTTTTGCTAAAGTCTGGTACTTTGACCACCTCTGAACACGCTCACAACTTGAAGGTGATGAAGTTCTCCGTCTCTCCAGTCGTGCAAGTCGCCGTTGAAGTCAAGAATGGTAACGATTTGCCAAAGCTTGTGGAAGGTTTGAAGCGATTGTCCAAGTCTGATCCATGTGTGTTGACCTACTTGTCCGAGTCTGGTGAACACATTGTCGCCTGTACCGGTGAATTGCATTTGGAAATTTGCTTGTCTGACTTGGAAAATGACCACGCTGGTATCCCATTGAAGAAGTCTCCTCCAATTGTCTCTTACCGAGAAACCGTCGGCGCAACCTCCTCCAAGACTGCCTTGTCCAAGTCGCCAAACAAGCACAACCGTTTGTACGTTATTGCTGAGCCATTGTCTGAAGAAGTCTCTTTGGCTATTGAAGATGGCAAGATTAGCTCCAAGGATGATTTCAAGCTACGTGCTCGTTTGATGGCCGATGAATACGAATGGGACGTTACCGACGCTCGAAAGATTTGGTGCTTTGGCCCAGACGGTTCTGGTCCAAATGTTGTTGTGGACCAAACCAAGGCTGTTCAATACTTGAATGAAATCAAGGACCACATTGTCGCTGGTTTCCAATGGTCTTCCAAGGAAGGTCCAATCTTTGGTGAAGTCATGCGTGGTGTCCGTCTGAACATGATGGATGTTACCTTGCACCCTGATGCCATCCACCGTGGTGCTGGTCAATTGATGCCAACCATGCGTCGTGTCAGTTATGCCGCCATCTTGATGGCTGAGCCACGTTTGCAAGAACCAATCTTTATGGCTGAAATTCAATGTCCAGAGTCTGCTATTGGTGGTATCTACGCCGTCTTGAACAAGAAGAGAGGCCAAGTCGTGAGCGAGGTGCAACGACCAGGTACACCTTTGTTCACAGTCAAAGCTTACCTACCTGTTGCTGAAAGTTTTGGATTCACTGCCGAATTGCGAAAAGCCACTGGCGGACAAGCATTTCCAAATTTGTCCCTCGAGAGATGGGAGGCCATCCCGTCATGTCCATTCGAAGCAGGTTCTCAAGCTAATAAGGTTGTGGTTGACATGCGTGCCCGACGTGGCCAGAAACCTCTGCCTAAATTGGAGGATGCTATTGCCGATTATTATGACAAATTGTAGGTATGTACCCGATTTTTTACTGGAATTGATTTGAAATATTGTTTAAAGTGGGTCATCATGTTGTAGAGCGTATCAGAAAGTGCGGGAACTGTTTTTATTGTTGGTAAATGGCTTGTAATGGTGGGTTTTTTTGGACATTCTATTCGTGAGCCGCACGATCTATAAGTGTTGATCCCTGAGCCGCATATGCGGGGAATGTAGATCCATGAGCCGCACAAACGCCACACAAACCCAAATCCTTCACAAGTATATTACGTAATTATCTCAGAGGTGGGTGGTAAATATAAACCAAAACTGCGCGACTGTGTCGTGGGCGAGCCAGAATGTCTTTTGTGCACACGGCAGGGACGAGCTGCCTACACAAGCAAGTGACCATGATGAAGACGAGATAAAAACGTCCGCAGGTGAAACAAGTGAAAAGTTTTCGCTTGTCTGGTTTTGAAAAAGGCCGAGTTGGCAAAAGTTCGTCATCGATATATATACGATGAGAAGACATGGGCTTTAGGACCCACACACTATATGTTTGTCGATACCAAACGGTAATATTCGTAATTGATGAATTGAATGAAGAACAGAACCTTGATTCTGAACCTCGGTACATAAATAGCTAACTGTACGTGGCGTGCGCAGCACATCAACCATATGAATACATATACTCTTATTAGCCAAAACAGGCAATCATGCACGTGGTAGAGGAATACGAGAGACTTTCTGTGCAGCTGAGCTACCCTGATCAAATACAGGTTAAGGCTCAGCAGCATTGTTAGCCTGTCAATTGAGAAACTGTTAGGATCAGTCATTTTAGTGCTAGTTTTAGTAGTCTTTTTTTGGTTATTTAATACACAAAGGAGAGGGAGAAGACCATCCTTTTGTAACTGGCAAAACTACCTCTCATCGTACGTATATTTATCGAAGACGAGATTTTTGATGTCTCGGTCTTTTGTCAGTAGACAATGTCAGACGAGTGAAGACTTTTAACTTGTTTCATTTGCGGACGCTTTCTCATCTTAAGGCGTATTCACAGAGTATATTCGGGTTTAGCCGGGACTGCTTAGAATAGCTATCTCTAACTTTAATTACAAATAATATTACCGATTGCAAAAAATATATGGGTTGGAGCCCAAATCCCATGCTTATCAATTGTAAAGCTCACGGAAAGGACTATTATAAAATCTACACTAAAATATGACTGATCCAACCGCTTCTCAACGAGAAGCTAGCAATTGATGCGGTTATTTTTCAACCTGTAATTAACCAGGGTGGCTCAGCTGCAGATAATGACTCTAGTACTCCTTTACCACCTCCACTTCCCTATTATTGGAATGTTCATGGACTGTAAGTCGATAAATATTGGCGTAGCCTGCTATATCAGTTTACAACGCTTGGTAAAATATTCCACCCCACGATGGTGGGTTGGAGAACCCTTTTTTATCCTTTTGCGGATCAATACACTCTGTCGCCATAGCCTTATAATCAAAAAATTCGATGGTTCTTCAATTGCTAAGGCAATGCCTGCCTGTTTGTAATAACCTAATGTTGGCCCGTGTACTTGTTTATACGAGAATAAGCTATCCCACTTTACACAACTCATACTGCAGTTCAACCAGCATGGTTACACTATTTTCTCTCAACAGATCTACGCTAAAGGATAGAAATTAGTCATGTGCATTTCCACAGGGACTGGAAGTATACATATATTTTTACTATACATATGCAAGGATATCGACTTGTAACCTACACAGTATGCATGTGCAGTAGATGCGATGCTTACTTCAATCACAAAGCATGATCAAACGATGACAAAAATGGAGCATATGTAGCACAAGAACCCTTTTGACGCTTTTGACTTGACTTGAAATCATTTTATTTGATGCGAAATCATTACCCAATTCATCATGGGCCGTGTCAATGTCAAACAATTTTGTTTCTGATCAGTTTCAATACGGCACGAGTGATCGGTGAATAATAAGGAGAAATTCGTAGCGCGCATGTAGGTGAAGTGCGAAGGGGGGAGCTAGGATGTCTATTTCCATTGCTGTTTGATTATAAGCAGCCTTCACACTTGCAACCTTTTACGCCACAGAGCTTGCTCAGCGCTGAGAACGCTTCTGCTTTATATTCCCACCTTGTTACACTCTTCGCTGAGTAGCAAGTAACGTTGTCCTTCTATTAATCTCCACCAACACCAAACCTCTTACTATAAGCATCGCCAGTATGGCCCGGCCTAATAAGAAGTCTGCGTCAAGTGCAGCGCCACAGCCACCTCCGCAACAGCCAACCGCTGTTGATGATGGTCAATCTCCTCAGCAAGAACCAGCCACGGAATCCACTGATGGAAATGATGCTGGTGATCGAGATGAAACCAGCCCCACCCCTACCCAGCCGTCTGATAGCCGAAAGCGGAAGGCCAGCTCCATCAAGCGACAAACTCGTGCAGCGAGCGAAACGTGGCGCAACTCCAGTGGTAGCGGAAGCCGCAGTTTCATTCCGAAAGGGGAAGAGAGCTGGCGATGCAACCAAAGCTAAGCTTGACCAATTTGAAAAGCGGATACAAGAAACCAATAACGACTATGATTAAGTGCTAAAGGAGATGGGTGGTTCAGGAAGCTATGGCACTCGTACGAATTTGATTAGCACCTGGCAAGCCAAAAAGAAGAAACTAGCTCGAGATGAGAAACTAAAGAATGAGGCGGCGTCTAAGATTGGCGCGTACTATTATGTCAGCATGGGAGGTAGCGTTCTGGATGACGATGTTCGAGAAACATTGCAGCGATGGGAACGGGATATGCCGGTAAAGTTCCGCAAAGGTGGGGTAGTACGGAGTTTTTACCTGTTTGGTAGTACCTTTGATGCCACCTTCCGCTTTGAAGATATCCTTGATCTTACACAGAATGTTAAAATTCGGAATGTGCGACGAGACCTACGCCTGGAAAAGTATAATCGTGTACGTGGTGATGTTCGTAAAACCCGCCGGAATGTCTCGATTGATACGCTATTGAACGCGGTTGGGAACCTAAAATGGGTTTCGTGCCTTCAAGGCCAAGTGGATACCGAAATCTGTACCCAAATATTCAAGTTGGAGGAATGGCTTGCCGTTCAAGCAGGTAAGTAATCTGCATGGCATGCGGTTTTGGACGAAAAGGCAACAATGTATTATGAGCTGTTTTTGTCAGGAAAGAATGTTGAAGATGCATTGACAGTTTTGGACCGTGAAACAAAAAGCACCATGAACGAACGTCTTATCTCGCTTGCCAATATTCGGTTACTAGGCCGAACCCGTTCCACACTTATCAAGTTGGGTTCTTGGAAACGGTTGAAGCCTGCTGAAATGTACAAGTTCATTACTCCGTTTGCTGCGTTCAAACCGGAATACATTCCCAACGACATCGCGGAAATGTCTGACAAGATGTATGAGAAACACACTAAAAAAGGCCTCGATATTATTTTTAGTTAGAATTCATTTGTTATAATTTTTTTATTTTTGTATGGTACCTTATCCATGTTTTGTTCCGTTAAAAGCTTAGTTTAACTAAATCAAGGAACTTTGAGGCAGAGATATTTCGACACTTCAATAATAATACTCAGACTAAGGCCGCGTGTAGATGGATCGAGTGGTGGCTGAGTCGCCGCACGGCCGGAACGGAGAGATGACTATTTTTACATATCTTTACTCAATATATAAGAAGGGGCTTTCGTTTCCTGACAGCTTAGCTCTATGGGTAATAATAAGAATGTTCACTGTCATTGTCCATCGTCTTCGGATCACTACGGCCAAATTGGGATAGTTTTCGGCCAATAAGAGCACAACCCCCAATAACAATTAGTGAAAACATCTCCAAAAATATATATATATATATAAAATAAAATAAAATTTAAAAAACTCACTTAAAGCTCACGTCGGCGGTCATGGCAAGGATTTTATCTGTTGCGAAACCGCTCCATATGGAATCTACCTCATCCTCTACAATATACCCTTCATCATCAGAGTCTTTTGGTTTGAACTCAACAAACGGGCCTAGAAAATCTCGTAGACCTTGTACAGTCAATGATTTCTTTTTGCCGAGTACCAGCAAGCGCTTACTGGTTGACTTGAGTTCTTGTCGCACGGAGTTTTTTGTATCACTCAAAGAGGCACCAAATCGACGTTTACCCAATGCCACCTTTGATAATGCATCTCCAATGTCCATATCTTGGTTTACCGGGCGGACAAATTGAACCGACGTTGGTCGCTCATTCACGGTATTAGACCACACATCTGGGTCGTCGGCTAGCTTTTGAAGATGAAGGTTATCCATCTCAGTGGATAAGGTGCCGATATGTCCTCTAGGTGTAGACGCCGGTTCAAACTGGACAAACATACCCAAATAGTCGTAGAGGGATTGACCAGACAGTCCCTTTGCCGATCCAACCTTGATCAGTAAAACTCTGGTATTACCCAATGTTTTTCCCAATAGCCTTTTTCCTTCGTGGACAGTCTCGCCGGGGTATTTGTAGATTGCCAATGCCTTAAATGCTGTAGATAC
>JAJLUJ010000288.1:0-14066 GCA_030564235.1 Blastobotrys elegans
AGTCGACCCTTTTGTATTACTGTAGAGAGGGGGACAACGGATATATACTTGGAGAACGGACATATACTTGGATACTTTATTATATTATTATTATTGGTTACTTTGATAAGTTACTTCTTTACGACTATAAAGAACGAACCACGAATTAGTTCATTGCAAAGGACGTTAATCCACGATATATTGCAACCGAACTCTGATAGATATGTCACTCACACATCGCTAGACGTTCAAAAGCGCTTTGTGCGGCTCATTGGGTCACGTGACCGTAAAATATTACAATATTGCAATAATAAAAGCATGTAGATGGTCCATGTGACTCTGTGAAATCGTCAACATGATTATGTTTATAAAATATTCTCCAGAATGTCCTCCTCATCCGTCATTTGGCGTTTGTTACATGTACAGCTCTCTAGAACTGCTATATAATAGCTTTCGAAATATCAAGCTGCAGTCGTCACGGCCATTCATATTGTTATGGAGCTATCGCAATGACTACTGATGCAGAAATCTGTAGCTGCTCATACGCGAGTGGCATACAAAACCCGCTGCTTCCATGTCATCCCATTTGCCTTCGTAACTCCGTTTCATTTGCTTATTTTCTTCTTTTCGAAACTACGATCTCCAGCGCGTATACTACAGGTGCGTTTGCCACGTTCTTGCTATCCATCATCACCAAAACATGGTACCTGAAGGTCAATGGTAAGCCGTGTGTACTTAGGAACTATCAGGTGGCAGGTGGTCCAAATATTTGACGCTCGAGATCTCCAGTTAACTAAAATATGCTTGGACAGAAAGTATATGTGGATATAGGGTCATAGACAAATATCCCGTACGGAATTTACCTACGATCGAAGACCGGTACCGTCGAAGATCTACGCATTCATCTGTTGCGGTATACCTCAACTCATATCTTCTGCTCAGCCCGCTGTCATATTCCAATTGGTTAATACCTGGCTGTAAGATTAGTCCACAGATCTTTACATCGTATGCCTTGATCTCACGAATGGAAGGTTTCCAATAAAACCAAAAAAAAAAAAAAAAACAAGAAAAACCTACGCATAGAGATGGAGGATTGAACGACACTGCTGGTACAGCTTATATAAGAGAGATATAACCCAGACTGTACCAACATCAATTGCAAAAATCCATGGGCCCATACACAACGCCAGGCCATGACTGTGGTATAATCGGCGATTGTTGATTGCGTATGTAGTACACACGCGGAATTTTCAAATTGGAGCCGTGCAACGTCTATATTATATAATTGGGTAAAATGTACGTCAACGATGATCAATAACGAGATCAGCATGTAAGTAACCGCGGGCGGTTTCCGTCATCCCCACCAATAAGCTCCGCGGGAAATATTGGAGACGACAGATTAGCCAGCTGTCAATTGATTAATATATGTAAGGCTTACCGGATTATGGGGATGCTCTCCTGGAAGTCGTTATAATATACTGTCCACGTGTTACAAGGTAAGGGTCGTAGATGGTGGCGATATTATTAACCGGAACTCCGACACGCCCTTGCCGTTTTTGGGACCCCACTGTCTTTGATTCCCCTTTAGCCTTTGTTGCTTGAGGACAAAAATAAATAATAAAATCAGCTCACGAAACTGCCATCCCGACAACCACTTTTATACTTTTGACAATAATACCACTGAACAGACAACGATGAAAATTTCTTCCGCCGCTATGCTGACCGCAGGCCTGGCTACCATGACCGGAGTCGCTATTGCCAAGGACAACGGTATGTATAAAACGCCCCCCACGTTTGTTTTTTCTCAAATGGTAATTAACCCAAACATAGCTGAGCAATCCGGTCTATCCAAGTACATTATCGTGTTTAAAGACCCCGATACGCCACAGAAGGTTGTCGAGGCTTTGGAAACAAAGCTGATTGCTGTTGGCGCCGCAATCTCTCATGAGTATACCATTTTAAAGTAAGTTAAGAAAAGATACCACACAACGGAGTACTAACAAAAAAAAAACAAAAAAAAACAGAGGCTTTTCATTCTCTGCACCAAAACTTGAAGTGGATAAGCTCAAGGAGGAGGAAAAGACAAAGAATGAGGATTATCCGTTCATTATTGAGGATGATCAGGTCGTCACTGTGAATGACGGCGAGTCAGAGAAGGAGATTGGCGATGACAAGGCTGTCTAACTTATTACATAGTTTTATATTTATATTTATTTTTATCGTTCCAGGTTGATTGAGTTTCCAAACTTTGCGTATAGTTCCTTCTTTAGCTCGTCCATCTTGTCGTTTATGCTTTGAATACCTTGCTCTGTATTCTCCACTAGCTGGTTGATGTCTTCACTGTCCCTTTCCAGCCGCTCCACGACTTCTGGCTGAGGCAAGAACATAAATGAATCCCCTACTTTGTACTGAACCTTCTCTTCTTCGTCTACTAACTCCAATTCCATCGTGACATCGTCTAAATACTCCTTCTCGCCTTGGTGTTTTTTCAAATCGGCCTCGAGGTGCATCACCCGTGAGTTGAGCTTGGAGAATTCATTGATCCGTTTCTGATCTTCCCATGCTACATCGATTTCTGCCTTTTGGCCAGGTGGTAGCTATACACAGGTTAGTTCAGCTATAGTTGAAGAGCCGGCACGTACCACTTGCATCCTTTTTTTTCTTCTTCTTTCGTTCTTGTTGAGGTGCCGACAAAAAAAAAAAAAAAAATTACACGCGCGCAATTTGGGACAATCGGGATCGGTCAGTCAGTCAGTCAGTCAGGCCCACGCAACTCATTCCTGGAAACCCACCGACTTGTGCTTCGTAAGCTCTTGATGGATCTGGTCCAGCAGGCAAGCTTACATCAGGCTCAATTCTATATTCTTAATTGTAGTTTTCGTGTAGTTCTGGATCTGTTCATGTTAATAAAAATGATAATAAAATGCGTGTCGCAGATTGCTCCCAATTGCGGGTCATAAATTTTAGTCTCCAATGACAATAAACAAGCTACGATTTGCTGCCAAATGCATCGAGTTGGTAGACAACGCCGCCAACATTGGTCTAGCAATCAGCGGCGGGGTGGACTCAATGGGAATGGCCCACCTTGTCCGGGAGGCTTTGCCCACGTGCCACCTCACCTCATTCACGATTGACCACGGCGTGCGTGACGGGTCAGCCAAAGAAGCTGCCCACGTCCAAAAACAGCTTGAGAAGTTGGGAATCGACGAGTGTAAAGTTATTAGAATGGAAAGTCAAAGGTACAAACGGTTCGAGCTGGAAGCACGGAACAATCGCGCCAGACTCCTCCACGCCGCATGCCAACAGCAACACAACAACATCCAACACCTTATGCTGGCGCACAACCGCAACGACCAGCTGGAGACATTTATCATGCGGCTTATTATGGGATCAACCCAACACGGTTTGGCCGGAATACGGGAGAAAAACCGTTCGCCAATCCTCTCCAACCCGGACGAACACTGCGTAGAGTCCGTCCGGCCTGTACTAACCCTCACCAAACAACAACTAACCAAAGTCTGCACTTTGAACGGGATATCGTGGGTTGAGGATCAAACCAACCACGACCCCCAATTCACGAAACGGAACGCGATTCGGGAGTTGTACAAACAACGCGACCTCCTCCCAATGAGCGAGGAGAGTTTATACCAGTATATTGACCACTTGGGCGACCAACGCGACCTGTTGGAGAGGAAAGCCGACGCCGCGCTGAAGATGATGGCGGAGTCAGGCCATGTCAGGTTTGATGCGCATCTCGGCGTGGTCACGTTTAGTCGGACCGTATTCCAAGCCCTTAATGACGACGTCAAACCTTTAGTCCTTCTTAAACTTGCCGAACCCATCATCCCTGTGTATAACCATTATTACAAGCTGTCCGATTTCCAGAAGATTGACTTGAGTAGCGGAGTTGCGACCGTGGCCAATCTACGGTTTGACTTTACAGGCGAGGAATGGGAGATTTGCAGGCAGAGGCCCTATTCCAGTAAGAAGAGCGAGTTGGGTATTGCGGTGAGGCAGAACTGGTCCCCATGGCAGCTCTTTGATAACCGTATCTGGATTAGTGCGAGAAGTGACGTGCCGCAAAATGTGGTGGTGCGGTATGCTGCTGACCCGGCACTAGCCCAATCGGTCCTCAAACTAAACAAACACATTCCGTTTCGACATTTTCAGGTCCAACCCATGGTTTACTGCACAAAACCTGGTCAAAAAGAACAATTAGTCGGGTCTCCTGCGTTAGGGTTGTGTCAAGGTTTGGATATAAAATACCAGTACAAGCAACCGGAACTGGTATAAAGTCTTTTTTTTTCTTCTTCTTCTTCTTTCTTTCTTCAGTGGAGTGCAATGATTGATTACGACGAGGCGCTGGAAAATGTGCTGGATACGCTCAACTTTATGCGGTTGTTGAAGCGGACTCACCCCACCACCGCGTTGCGGATCGTCAAACACCCGGTGTATGTTAGTAATAGGGGTCAGACCGTCACCGCAGATGCCACGCTGGTGGTGGTGGATAAATATACCGGTGCGTCTCTTTCAATCGCAATGATTGTGAGGATTGACGAGCCGGTTGCGTTGCAAGGGTATAAGCTCATTGCTGGGATGGCCACGGATGGTACTCAGCTTGAGAAACGGGCTGGTTGGCAGGCAATTGAGGCGTTGAATAGCGCCACTGCGGCTAGTGGCGCTGATAACCCGGCTTTGATGCTGGCAACCAGCAACGGTCGGTATCGCGTATTTCGGATAAAACCAAGGTTGGACGGGAGATATCTCCCTCGCAATGGGTTTGCATCTGGGAATAAGTTTCTGCAGGTGCTTGAGAGTCAGCGTGAAGCGTTTGAGTCAATTTTGGTTAGGATGAATGGTGGTTATTATTAATTATGTATAGATTCTAATTTTCTTGTGTCTGTATGTCTCGAGTTGTAAAACTGTATTATTAAATTGTTACGCGAGCTTATAGCATTGACCGCTGGCTTTTTACTTGGTACATTAGATGGCTATCAATATTGCAGTCTGGTCTCGGGGGGTTTAATTACGTGGCGTTGCTCATTCGTTGCAGGTGATTATTAAAGAGTTTATATCCGAGGTCGTCCATGAATTACTCCATTTACAACATTAGATACAAACAAGCTGGACTAGCGTATTGCTTCGTATAACATTTAATGTATTAATGGGGGAATGAAAGTCCAGGTGAGCACCGGTCTAATATATATGCAAAAATACTCCATTTCGATCGTTAAGTGTTGTCGGTGTTTTCATGAATTCAGCGCGTAAATCATGGTCCGGGGTGAAAATGTAAAAACTCCCCAAGTTTTTTTTTCTGGATGTTAAAATTGTCCCCCAAGTTTTATTTGTGTGTGTTCCCCTCCCCACGTTGCCTTCCCATCCCGGACCATGACATACGCGTGCTATATGAAACACCGACAATCGCCGACAATCACTGGTCATGAATACCGATTCGAACGCCAGCTAAGTTGGCAAAGCCTCGGTTCGTGGTATTTGTACGTGTGAGTGCTCTTTCCAGAATCACAAAGTTGAAGCTTTTCCAGTCCAGTCCAGTCACGAGGATGTTATGCTTGTTAGTCCTTCACATAATGATATCAGTTGGACGAAACAATTCCCGGGCAGGCTTACCAGAAGGAGCGTCGATTAACAGGAAGCACGTTTCAGTAATCTTGATACCCAAAAAATCAAAACGTACGGACGTGACTGGTAATCGACTGGTCCATGTCTTCCAATTCGACCGTTATCAATCGGGAATTGGAACATCACGGTAACGTGTTGAACAAACTAAATGTTTCAGCTCATCAGTTGTCAAAAACAAGTTACAAAACGAGCCGCGGGGGGATCATTTCCCAGCTGTTTTGGAAAATCATGTTCAGCCGCATACTCACGAAAACAACGAGACAATTACGCCTCCCCCTTTTTTTTTCATACAACAACCGGGCCATCATCCTCATCATCGTCATCATCTACTGGAGTAATACCCTTTGCCGTTATAGCCTGCAATAACGACTCTGGTATTCGATGATGCGAGGAAAACTCGCCAAATGACAGCGACAACCGTTCGGGGTCGAAACACATTTCGACAAGATCATCCGGGCATATTTTAAACTGCGCCTCGACTATCCTGAACAGATCCTTATACCGTTGTGGATGATCGTCCACGTCCTTTTCACAGCTTAGGAATAGATTGAGAAGCGTAGAGTAATGGACCCCAGCCGAGTAGTTTGCCAGCGATACTGTCAATATGAAAGCCAGTTGCAACTCCCCCAATGCCCTCGCAGCGGGGAATTGGTTCAGATACCATGATTTGTCGCGCGAATGGTTTGTGATCTCACGTCCTTGGGCGCCATCAGGCCAGGTTCGTTTAGACACTGGCGTGAACATCAGCTCATCACCTTCCTTCTCCATATCACCCTCGTTTAACAACTCCCTCAACGCATCATTTTCACTCTTTGTGCCCGATGAAGTGCTCATGAGTTTAGGCATTGACTCGACAATTCCATCGCTTATATAATCAACGAGGCATGCCGTCCAGCCGTCCGTTTCTGGGAAGCGGACCATCCATGGGTACGCATCACCAAGCCGAGACATCATTGCACTAGCATCCAGCTCACCAATCCCCTCACCCTCAATCTCCATCTTCTCCTCCGTCTTATTCCACCTCGCCAGGACAAGCCCATTACCACTAGCGGTGAAAATAGTGCCGGTGCGTACCGATTCTTGGCTCCTGCTCCAATGTAGGATATGCACGCCATCAGGGATGAGCTTGATACCACGAAACCCCGGAGTCGTATTAAAGAACTGGAAGTCCACGCCCAGCAGCCAGTTTTCCGGAACGTTCTCGATTAATATAGTGGTCTGTGGCGGCAGCGACATTTTAGCTTCAGCTCCAAAACAACAACAAAAAAAAAATCTAGAGTCATCGGGGGGCGAGCCGATTTTTCTGAAAAATTTCTCCCACACCACAACCACTTTTTTTTTTTTTTTTGTTCAAGCGCCATGAATTTTGCTGGAGAAGAAAAGGTCGTCCTGCAAATGTGGGACGACATTGATGCTTTCCAAACATCTCTTAACCATAACAAAGACAAGAAACCTTTCACCTTTTACGACGGCCCGCCATTCGCGACCGGTACCCCCCACTACGGCCATATTCTGGCGTCTACCGTCAAGGATATTGTGCCACGGTACGCCCACATGACTGGCCACCACGTAGAACGACGGTTTGGTTGGGATACCCACGGTCTTCCAGTCGAGCATATTATCGACAAGAAACTTGGTATCAAAAGCAAGGAGGATGTGATGAACATGGGCCTTGACAAGTACAATGACGAATGCCGTAAGATTGTAATGCAGTACGCATCTGACTGGCGGCACGTTATTGGCCGGCTAGGACGGTGGATCGACTTTGACAATGACTACAAGACCCTCTACCCATCCTTCATGGAGTCGGTCTGGTGGGTTTTCAAGCAATTGCATGAAAAAAACTCAGTGTACCGTGGCTATCGAGTCATGCCGTACTCTACCGGCTGCACCACTCCATTGAGTAACTTTGAAGCGCAGCAGAATTACAAGGAGGTGCTTGACCCTGCCATCACTGTTGCCTTCCCGCTAGTCGACGACCCAGATACCATCCTCGTTGCTTGGACCACGACCCCTTGGACCCTCCCATCCAATTGTGCGTTGTGTGTCCATCCCGAGTTTGAATACGTCAAGATCTTTGACGAGAACAAGAAGAAGAACTACATTTTGATGGAGAATCTGCTGACTACCCTGTACAAGAACCCAAAGAAGGAGTCGTATAAGGTTGTTGAGCGGATGACGGGCGCTCAGTTGGCTGGGTTGAAGTACAAGCCGCTTTTCAACTACTTTTACGAGGAGTTTAAGGATTATGCTTTCCGTGTCATTACCGCGGAATACGTGACTGATGACAGCGGTACCGGTGTTGTCCATCAATCGCCAGCTTTTGGTGAGGAGGATTACAATGCCTGTATGAAGAATGGTATCATCTCCATTGACCGTCAGCCTCCAAACCCTGTCGATGATACTGGTCTGTTCACCAGCGAGGTGACTGATTTCGCTGGCCAGTACGTGAAGGACGCTGACCGTGCCATTATTAAAATGTTGAAGGCTGATGACCGAATCTTGGTGGACGCTCAGATGCGCCACACCTACCCATTCTGCTGGCGATCCGACACCCCATTGCTGTACCGAATGGTCCCTGCGTGGTTCGTTAAAGTGACTGAGATTATCCCCTCCATGCTTGACGGGATTAAGCAGTCTCACTGGGTTCCTAATAATATCAAGGAAGGCCGGTTTGCCAACTGGATCAGCAATGCGCGTGACTGGAACGTGTCGCGGAACCGATACTGGGGCACGCCGATTCCACTGTGGGTCAGCGAAGATATGGAGGAGATGGTGTGCGTTGGCTCTATTGAAGAATTGCATGAGCTGACTGGCGATAACACCATCACCGACTTGCACCGAGAAAACATTGACCACTTGACCATCCCAAGTAAACAGGGCAAGGGCGACTTGAAACGGATTGAGGAAGTGTTTGATTGCTGGTTTGAGTCTGGGTCAATGCCTTATGCTTCTCGTCATTACCCATTCGAAAACAAGGAACACTTTGAGCACGGTTTCCCGGCCGATTTCATCTCGGAAGGGCTGGATCAAACCCGTGGCTGGTTTTACACCCTAACCGTGCTTGGTAACCACCTTTTCGGCAAGTCTCCGTTCAACAATTGTATTGTGAGCGGTATCGTGCTTGCCTCGGACGGGAAGAAGATGTCAAAACGGCTTCAAAACTACCCTGATCCGCTGCTTGTGCTGGAAAAGTACGGTGCCGATGCTTTGCGGCTTTACTTGATCAACTCTCCAGTGCTGCGTGCCGAGACGTTGAAGTTTAAGGAGGAAGGTGTTAAGGAAGTTGTTTCCAAGGTTCTGCTTCCGTGGTGGAATTCGTTCAAGTTTTGGGAAGGGCAAGTGGCCATGTTGAAGAAGCTGGAGGGTGTTGAATACCAATACGACCCAACCATGCGATCCGAAAATGTGATGGACAAGTGGATTCTAGCCTCCTTGCAGTCGTTGATCACCCATGTCCACACTGAGATGAAGGCGTACCGGCTGTATAGCGTGGTTCCTGGTCTGCTAAAACACATTGAAGATTTGACCAACTGGTATATCCGTCTAAACCGATTGCGATTGAAGGGTGTGAATGGCAAGGACGACACTGTAAAGGCTTTGAACACGCTGTTTGAGGCCCTGTACACTTTTGTTCGTCTCATGGCCCCATTCACTCCATTCTTGAGTGAGACTATTTACCAAAAGCTGCGGCCATCTATCCCAGATGCATTGTTTGAAGGGATTGATGCTCGGTCGGTGCACTTTTTGGAGTACCCAGAGGCCCGTTCTGATTTACTTGACCCAGTAGTCGAACGGCGAGTCGGCCGAATGCAGCGTGTCATTGACTTGGCACGGTCCATGCGTGAAAAGAACTTGATTAGTTTCAAGACTCCGTTGAAGACTCTTGTTGTTCTGCACCACGACCCAGAGTATTTGGCTGATATCGAATCCTTGCAAAAGTATGTCATTGAGGAGATGAACATTCGGGATTTGGTGCTGACTTCTGATGAGGCCACATATGGCGTTGTATATGAAGCAAAGGCTGACTGGTCTGTCCTGGGCAAAAAGTTGAAGAAGGACGCCCCACGTGTCAAGAAGGCTCTTCCTTCCGTGTCCTCTGCTGACGTGCAAGCCTATCTGGAGACTAATACCATCAATGTTGATGGTATTGAACTTGTTGCAGGCGATTTGCAGGTTATTCGAACACTGGGCGATTCCGCAACTGGCCAGGAAGTTAATACTGACCAAGACGTGCTTGTTATCTTGGATACAAATGTGTACGATGACTTGAAGACTGAGGGTCTGGCTCGTGAGTTTGTTAACCGTGTGCAACGGTACCGAAAGAAGCTTGGCTTGGAAGCCACTGACGAGGTGCAGGTTGAGATTGAAATGTTGAACGATGATCTGGACTTGATCAACAAACTGGGCGCTCAGAAGGATATCGTTGAGAAGGCATTGCGACGACCGCTGCGGCTCAAGTCTGATGAACAAGCAGGGTATTTGGGCCAAGAGGAGCAAGATATTAATGGTACCACATTCAACCTGCGAATGCTAAAATTGTAGGATAAAGAAAGAAAAGAAAAAAGCATTTAGTTGATACAAGAAATAATTACAATAGAGCATATTATTGGATATCCCTTAACAACGTGAAATATCTAACGACTTTTGACTTCTAACGATCATGAGGGCCCGCAAAAAGAGTTTTGAGCCGCACACACATTGGGATAGATGCTAGGAGCTGGGTGCCGTTTGTAGCCTTGAAAACATTTTATTATTTTTACCATTTGCGGCCAAACTGGTCATGTTAGTTAAGCTTAGGTTAGAGAGAGGCAATCTACTTACACCTTTTTGTACGCACTGCTTGAACTGCTCAAATTCTTTGGCGCACATGCCCTGGCTCAGCGTCTGGTAGTTGACGAATACGCATTTACCATATAGCGAACCAGCTTTTGAGCACTTTGCTGATGCTGCGGCCAGTTTGTCAATCGGCCGGCTCTGTTTCATTGCGGATTTGATAGTTAGTGACCAAAGTTTTTTTTTGATTAGATGATCCCAAACTCATCCGTTGGGAGGAATCGGCGGTGGGGGAGAGAGAAGGGAGCGCGCGCACGCGAGTCATCGTCATGATTGGGAGGGATGGGTGTGACCATAATCACGCTGCGGCGGCACCTGACCGCCTGACTCAGGGCACGTCAAAAAAGCAGCGCCATACGCCTGCTACGCTGCTGCTATCTAATCATCTCACCATCTTATGAACCGTATGGCGTTAGTTATATCGTGACCGTGGCGGTTTTATGGCTTTTTGTGCGTAAAGAAATAAACACGTGTGGGCGGAAGGGGGACCCCCGCTTTTTCTTATATATATTTTCGGGTTAACCTCTAAAGCTTCTTTCTTTTCCCACTTTCCCTTCTTTACAAACACTTATTTTACTAGAAATCTTTAGCGCCTGCTTAATCAGGAATCCACGACGAGGTTTTTAACATTCTCACGACTCCAGTACTGTTTGATTGATTGCATTCATTGATTACCGCTACTAGGCCTTTTTTCCCTTGAATTTGAAGGTATGTTGTTGGCGTTCCCCGCGGTTGGGTGGCGTGCGTGCGTTTTGGATTTTTTTGTTGTTTTTTTGTTTTGCGCCCAACTTGCCGCTTTTAAAATCACCCTTTTTTTGCCACCACAAACCTGACTTGTTCATTAACACTTTTTTTTTTTCTTCCCCTTTTTAGCACACAACTATGAGATCCAAGTTCAAAGACGAGCTGCCTTTTGAGGCACGAAAGGCTGAGGCCGACCGCATTCGACACAAGTACACTGACCGAATTCCAGTAATTTGTGAAAAGGTTGAAAAGAGCGACATTCCACCAATCGACAAGAAAAAGTATCTGGTGCCGTCCGAGTTGACGGTTGGGCAGTTTGTGTACGTTATTCGCAAGCGAATCAAGCTGGCACCAGAAAAGGCCATTTTCATCTTTGTTGACGATGTGTTGCCACCGACCGCGGCGTTGATGACGTCCATTTATGAAGAGCACAAGGACCAAGACGGGTTTTTGTACGTGACGTATTCCGGCGAGAATACTTTTGGGGAGCTGTTTGAGGAGGTGGCTGATGATCATGCTTGAAATGTCGTGGCGTTCGGAACGACGACAAGAGAATAAGCTTTATCATTTTTATTTTTTTTTAAAGTATCTTATTTATTATTATTATTGCACGGGATTCGAAGGGGGGTTGTTTTTTTTTTTTCTTTATGCGGGCTTTGTGTTTTGTTTGAAGCGATGAGGAGGAGGAGGAGGGGAGGGGAAATAAAATAGGCAAGAGAAAAGAAAGAAAGGAAAAAAACACCCACATTTATATATATATATTACTATTCTTTTTCACTCGTTATCTGTCTTTTATTGTGAATATATGTCGCGTGGTTGCAAGCTTGTATTTTGATTGATAGATAAAAAAGGTGTCTCAGATCGGGGTGGCGTGGAGACTGACGTGCATGATAGGTTCATTTATACCAAACCATTGCGAGTTTTCAATAAACAGCGTGTACGAGCCAGTTATGTGAGTGTATCAGTATAAACACGTTCACAGGCTTTACCCTTTTCCCCCTGATTCATAGAATTGTTGGGAGGGGTAGGCAAGCGAACTGTGTGTAGGTTGGTACATTAATGCTTATATCTAACAGGTTTAGATATTGACAGAACTTGTCATAGGAATGTGTACTTATGTTGTGGGGGGGCGGCGCAACAGGTACAATAAGCTCATGCGGCTTATAATTAAACCGAGTAAAGATATAGTTTTTACAGAAATTCAAGTTGACATGTTAGTCAAAGTGTTCCACAGGGGCCAATAAAGAAGAGCGATGTCTCCAAACAGAAAAGGTTATAATGTGCACGCATGCCGCGCACCTGCACACAGCGGCCATCGCAACTTGCTATATATATAGCTATAATTTATATCCGGTTATAGGGAGGAGGATTTTCGGGACGGAACATGTACAACCCGTGCGGGGCAAAGCCATATTTAGCATCGAGCCGCACGCAACCCCCCGCATTGTTTTGTAGCGCGCAGGTTACAATTGATTATAATATATGCAAGTAGAGTAGAGTAGGCGGACAGTCGATGTGAGTTAAGGGCTGTCACGCTGGAGCTATATCTAAAGTTCATGTCAGCGAGCACTTTAGCTTGCAATTGAAGGTATACCCTGTGAAAGCTTACTTGCCTTGTTTGTGGTTTCAATTGATGAGATCCGATTTTATTGAAACAACAGTCTTGTCGCTGGCCGGATACGTACGGTACCCGGGGAAGTCTCGATGTTCAATTCTGCGAGCTCGGTGTATACGGTTAATAACAAGGGCTGACCCACGTTTGTTTTAAAGCAACATTTATTTCTCGTTACAAAATGTTGTCTAGGAAAACGCCGTCTATAGGAACAAAGGGAGGCTCGTTTCGAGTCTTTCGTGTTGATCAGCAAAATGTCTGATTTTATGTATACTCCTTGTTGCTACTTCAGAATAAGTCAGCTAAGCTTTTTGTTTTCATCTTTTTGTCGCCAAGAGCCTTGTTAACAATTATGTTTCAATGACTTTTTTTTTTTTTTTTTTTTTCTCTCTTCCACGCTTTGTTTGATGGCGCCATTGGTCTAATATAGTGTATAAGAAGTCTATTAAAAAAAATGAAAATGCCATTAATCTTGTCAAACAAAGAGAATACTCCCCACGGTTTGATTATAACGCTGCGGCGTTCCCGCCCAAAAAGATTGCCGACAGCCGAGTCGATAGCAGATCTCGATACTCAAAAGTAGCTCAACTGGCTACGTACTTGTCGACATATGAATACGGTACCAGATGGACAGCTGACAGAGTTATAACCAACTTTAACGATGTTTGCTTCGTCCGTGTCAATCGCCATCAGTTGACTTTGAAGATCTAGAAGAGTTAATTCGTACGTCGGGATGTACCGATCCCGTATATCTACCCAATGTAATGGTGTATGCGTTGACGATTTATTTGATTGGACTAGCACACCTTCATAGATTACTAAAAGTAAATTGGCTTATTGCCTCCCCTATTTGTTACTAAAAAAAAGGCCATCACATCGGGGATTAAAATGAGACAGTCTCAGAACGGATGCTTTCCCGGACATATTACAAAGGCCTGCATTTTTAAAACTCGGTTGTATGGTTTAACAAGACCCAATGGAACCCCCACTACCTCTGTTTGGGGCCCCGGATATATATATTTTTTTCTTTTGTTTGGTGTGAGAGAGATGTTTACCAGGTGAGTGGTAACATCTATATGCGCCCGAGTCGGTCCTACACCTGATTTCTCGCCATTTCAACTCAACGTTGCCCAATAGAAAACGATTGTGGGGTAAATCTATGCCAAAGACTTTGTTTCAACAACCTACAAGGATAGGTTTCTGAATACGACAAGAAGTTAGACCGTCCAATAGATGAAGGGGGGGGGGGGGGGGG
>JAJLUJ010000289.1:0-13901 GCA_030564235.1 Blastobotrys elegans
TAAAAAAAAAAAAAAAAAAAGAACAAAAAAGCATGTAGTTTTATTATATATAAAAATGATGAAAACCCACCAAAAAATTATTTTTTTTGAGCCGTAAAAAAAGTATCAGGACAATAGTTTTAATCTATTTTTTCAATTATAGGAGTGCGATTATTCACATACCAAGTATTGAATCGGTCAATACTCAGTTCAAACGTTTGATTATATAAATGCCCGTCCAAGAATGTATACTTCCCCAGCAGTTTGGACTTTTCCACTGGCGAAATCAAATTGTTTTCCAGCATGTCACCAATCTTCCACACCCATCCTTCCCATGTTAGGTAGACTTTTTGCAACGCGTTGCAGGTTGAAGTGAATGCATACAGAATGTCGGAAACTTCGCCCTTGTGACTGCAGATCCACAGCTCTTTCAACTGTTTACTACACGCCGTGGCTAACCGTTTATTCTGAACAAACGATTGATATGGGTCGTACTCCAATGCCAGTGTCTCCAGCTGCCACTTTGCCGACTCTACAATTGTCGCCACAGTCCGGGCTGACGCACCCGAGCATTTGAGCTGCTTCACACGGGGGCAATACCGCAACGTATCAACAAAGCTACACACCACTGCTTCCTGGGGCTGTAGCGAGTGGATGTGTAGAAACTCCAGGTTTGGGCACCGCAACGACTGGAAAACCTTCATCTCCTCTAGGCAGATTGCCAGTCTAGTCACGCCTTTAGCCAGCTTAGGCGGACATGTGCTGGGCAGCCCACAAAAATTTAGGTCTTGGACCGTTTCAGGGAGCCATTCCAGGTTCTTGAACTCGTGATTAACGTCCAAACTAAGCATTTTCACGCTATGAGCCTGTGCAAACACGGGCTGAAGCTCGCCTAAATCCACTAACCGGTGCTCGGTGTCAATTTCAAATCTTTCAACGCTGGCTGGTAACTTTCCAATTCCCACCTTTGCCACAATATCGTCATCGCCGGCAGTACAGACTTGCCCGCCAATGATCTGGGTATATCCGTATCGCAACTTGATTATGCGGAAATCAAACGGCATCATACCGTTTAGCAGCTCCATCTCACGCGCAAGTGATAGTTTTAGGTGTTTTGTGGCGAGAGGGAAGCTTTTCACGACCCGTGGTAGTAGAGGGTAGTTATCGAACAGGTCGATTTGCTCGGTATATAGGGTATCCGACTCGACCTCAATGACCTGAACGTTGGGGAAAAACTCGCCAATTTGGTCAGCAAACCACGCCAGATAGTCGTCGTAATCCGATGCGCAGCTAAGATCTTGGTTATCGTCTTCTCCGTGTTTGGAGTAAAAGGGCATGGATATTAGCAATTTCTGAACGTGCTTCATTTGCTGCTCAAACTGAGCGGCCATTCTACAAAACCCAGGAAAGGTACCGACCCCAATTGTAAACACTCGTCGTAATGTCGGGTCCTCACTTAGTAACGGAAGATTTTTGCGCAAATCGTCGTCCACGTACATGCAAACCGGCCATGACTCTCGAGTCAGGTTGTCGAGCTGAAAATTGCAAAACTCCCACAGAACAGGCATCACCGCTTTTCGAAAGACGCGATTTGTCCACATCAGACTCGCCAAATCCCGCGTCGATTCTAGCTCGTTTATGACAACTTGTTGGAGCTCGTTCGGTAGATCGTTTAAGGTTGGCATGTTTTTTTTTTTAAATTTTTTTTTTAAATTTTTTTTTTTGTTTACGTTTTGATGTGTTGTAGTCAAGATGGCAAGTAAATTTTTTTTTTCCTGCTGCAAAGGCACGTACTCTTTGATATGAGGCCCTTATATTATATATATATAAATGACGTCTTGTTAATTATTTTTATTATTTTTTGTTTTTTTGTTAACAATATTGCGCTTTATTTCTCTTATGAAAGGCTTGGGGCCCCTCAGAGCCGTACAGCCTTGGCCAACTATAGTGGAGAGGCATCGAGATTCGAAAATCTTAATGCATACATATGCATTCATATGTATCACTTATCGATCACATATTTTTGGTGCCGTCCATTTGGAATTTGTATATATATATATATATCTTAAGGTTAATTGCAAGCGCAAGCCAGCGATGGAATCCCCGTGCTACCGGGCAACTTCAGGGCCCAGCCTCGGGAAAGCTTTTAAACTGTTGTACACGTACATATGGTTGTATGGGCGGAGAAAAGCTTGGATAAACTTAATTAGCTAATAGCACCTGCGGGGGACCGTCTTTCCTCAATGTCTCAAAACTGAGTGCCCTTTATCATGATCATGACAGTACTAGCTGCTGTAAATAAACCCTACAATTATGGCCATGATATTTATAAACCGTCGTTATAAAAACGGTATTTCCACTCATCAAAACCGCACGTGCGTGGCCGAGCAGGGCAGAGAAGTGACCACGCGGTGGGTGCATTAGCCCTTTACTGTAAGGGGCGACGGGGATCTAAGCGGTTGACCGGGTTTTCGGGCTTGACATTATGCTCAATATAGCACGGGCCGGCAAGTATAAGAAGAGCGCTATATATTTATAACTGAGGATCGAGCCACTATCGATCGATAAATTATTATATTATGACGTGGGTTTAAATTTTGAGCTTGAGCTTTTGGCCAGCACGTGATACTCCACACACGTGATTGTTTTTTTGTTTGGCAACTGCAAATGTGGCAAGCTTAAAAAGCTCGGAAATGAAACTGGCGCCCAAAAAGGGCGTTTTGGGAGTTTTGGGATCAAGCAAACTCCCGACGGAAAAAAAAGGCACAACAGAACAAACGACCTAAACCCGACGTCAACAATGTTCAGGTTAATCCGGCCGCTGAGGTACCGCACACAATTCAAGTCCACAGCAGTTTTTCGTAGCATACCTAAACGGCACATCAGGCGGCCTGCACTACCGTTTATGGCGTTGGCCGCTGCCGTGAGTGTCGTTGAAACCGAAGACAATAGTCTCACGCCGCTGCAGCCAGCTCCGAACGCCAACACCACCGAACAAGGTCTTTTACAAGCCTCACAACATGAACATACGCCGTCCACACAACGCTCACGGTTCCGCGTGATGCATCATTTATTCAAATTGTTTAATACCCACGTCCTCGAACGCATCAAGACGGGGCTGCGGTTCATCCAGCTCAGTGTACTATTCGTGCCTGTACTAGTAACCCTGCCCTTAGTTTTGTGGGGGCCCAAACAGCCACAGTTTAGCAATGAGCGGAAAGGCGCGGTGCTGTGGTATAAATACCTGACATGGTCTATGGAGATTGCCGGCCCATCGTTTATTAAGGTATTTGACAACAAAGATTATCTCTTTGACTCATGGCTCGGGTTTATGGTTTCGTTCTATATCGCGTCATGGCTCAATCTTAAAATCAGAATCTAACACTTGTTTATTAGCTGGGTCAATGGGCCGCATCGCGTACGGATATCTTCCCCGAAGCTTGCTGCAGCGAGCTATCCAAACTTCATTCCAGTTCGAAACCGCACTCGCTGCGAGCTACAAAACGCATCATCAAGAACGCGTTTGGTCATTGCGAGTTTGAAGAGATTTTTGAAGAGTTCAACCCAGAGCCGCTGGGCGTTGGCGCCATGGCTCAAGTGTACAAGGCCAAGCTGAACCCGTCGTTGAAATACTCTGAACGAGAGACCAAAAAATCAACCCCGCCGTCGGACTGGGTGGTTATCAAGGTACTGCACCCAGATGTTCATATGACTGTCGAGCGGGATTTGACGATTATGAAGGCGTTTGCCAACTTTCTAAGCTGGCTCCCGACCATGGAATGGCTGTCATTACCAGATGAAGTTGACATGTTTGGCCAAATGATGCGCCTCCAGCTCGATCTACGCATTGAAGCAGATAACCTTGTCCTGTTTAGAAAGAATTTCAAGGGGAAGCTGGATATTAAATTCCCTAGGCCGTTTGTCGACTACTCATCACGAGAAGTACTTGTTGAAGAGTTTGTATCTGGTATTCCAATGGGCACGCTGCTTAAACACGCGAAGAATGGCCGTATAGAGAAGGAAGTGTCTGATAAAGGGCTAGATGCGTTTCTCAAAATGCTGCTTTTGGACAACTTTATCCACTCGGACCTGCACCCGGGTAATATATACGTGCGGCTTTACAACCAAGACAAGGTCGAGACCACGACGAGTGAGGATATAGAGTCTGTGACGGAACATCTTATGGGGCTGCCCGACGATGCATCATGGCATTCCGAGCTTGAAAGGTTGTATGATGTGGGTTACCGTGCCCAGGTTTGCTTTATCGACGCGGGGTTGGTAACTCAACTAAACAAGACCAACCGGCGCAACTTTCTCGACCTTTTTAAAGCCATTTCAGCGTTTGAAGGGTACAAGGTGGGCGAACTGATGGTTGAGCGGTCACGCACCCCGGAAACTGCAGTGGACCAAGAGATTTTCGCCCTAAAGGTGGAACGACTGGTGTGGAATATCAAGCAGCGCACTTTTGCCCTTGGTAGTGTTAGGCTAGGAGACTTACTGTGGAAAGTGTTGGGAATGGTGCGTCAACATCATGTGCGTATGGAAGGCGATTTTATCACCGTGGTGTTGTCCATCTTGTTGCTGGAGGGGATTGGTAGGCAATTAGACCCAGAGCTTGATTTGTTTAAGTCATCGCTGCCCATTCTGCGAAAACTCGGGCCCCAAGAAAAGGGTGAGATTTCAAACCGTGATAAGCTGTCAATGGCAAAGGTGTGGATGGCGCTTGAAGTTCGTCAGTTTATTAGTGCGTCGATTCAGGACATTCATATGTTGGTAAAGTATGATGAACTGTGTCCAAATATTTAAAGGGAAGTTGTGTATATTAATGACTAGAAATTGTTGACTAAAAAAAATGCAGAGATTTGGGGCTTGCAATGGCTTGAGGCGACGTTTTCATCTTAGTCACCAACGATAAAATGATATCACTTTTTTTTTTTTTTTTTCTTTTTTTTTTTTTCTTCTTCTTTTTTTTTTTCGCGGGGGCGTGGGGTTATATATGCATGGTAGGTGGCTGGCAAAAACAGTGTATACCTCAATTACCTTACATTTTACCCGGTTCAGCCTTTTATTACGCATTGGCCCCTTACCCGATCGTCGTCGGCGCCATTAATTATCTCAGATCTATATATTGCCCCAAAGTACCGTGCGGCTCAACGTTTTACACTCTTCCAACTCTAGGGGCTGTGCAGTGTTTATTGAAAACCTATCAAAACACCATCCATGATGTACTAGTACGTACTAGTACGTCTCGTTGGTGAACTCTCAGCACGTGCCAGGGATGATAGGATGAGGCTGCGTCTGATCAAGACTAAGGGAAACTGATGAGCTACCAAACTTACGACAACAATTAAGCTAGCTTCATCAACAGTGGGTTTACACAGTACGCGCGCTACTCACACTTGCATGTGATGTCCCCAGTTGGGCTGTATTGTACAAGCGTCAATTGACGTTAACGCAATTTTTTTTTTTTTTTTTTTTTTTTTTAAATTGACTGGTGGGTAGATATGTAATCACATGTAATATGGCCGTGGTCTACAAGATCTGCGCTAATGAGCGGGTGCGAGCTGCGCGCGCTCTCGGCAAACCTTCCGAAAGCGGAAAGTTAAAAATTAGCGCCGAAAATGCAAAACCTCCTATAAAACGCCAATTTTTCCTTGTGTATTATGATTTTTAATTAAAAAAATTTTTTCCCTTTTGACACGACAACGCAACGATGAAGTTTGGCAAGACTCTAATCCGGAATCAGGTCCCTGGCTGGAGTCCCCACTACCTCAACTACAAGCAGCTTAAACAAGAGATCAAGCAGATTTGCACGGAACGGGCAAATCGCGAGCAACAAGTGCAGGAACAAGTGCAAGCAGCAGAGGAACAGGCTGATCTGGCGAGTAAGTGACTGCTACCACGCTACCGACTAACCCCCCCAACACCACAGAATTCTTCTACCTCGTTGACCGAAACGTTGAAGTAGTCGACAATTTCTATGCGGTGAAATATGGCGAGTACATTCGCCGGCTCAAACACGTAGTAGATCGGTATCCTCCAAACTCGACAGCGGCCGATTTGGATAAAGAAGAACTGGAGGACTTGATTGGCGTGTTGTTAGAAGTACGAGGGTCGTTGCGGAACCTACAGTGGTATGCGGAAATGAACAAGCGCGGGTTTGTCAAGATTTTGAAAAAATTTGACAAGCGTATGGGCACCAATATCCAAACAAGCTACCTCACCAGCAAGATTTTCATCCTCGCGTTCGCCAACGGGCAATCATTAAGCGACCAACTAGCAATTACAAACAGATATCTGACCGAGCTGAGCCCATACTCTGATGAGGAATTTGCCACCGCCAGAAGCACGACTGAAAAGCTGCTGAAATCAGACGAGCAGCAGCACCTGAGACGAGCCACATCAAACTCGTCAATGAACAGTGTCTCGTCAGCTGTCGACGTTAAAGCATCGTTGGATAGCGACGACGAGGAAGCGTTCAAGCTCGCCATTCAAGACGCTAGCCAAAAAACGCTGCTAAATAGCCTATCCAAAGCCGTCCATGTCAAGGCCATGAATTGCATCCGAGTTGCAGTCTCCAAATTAGACTCGTTGGACGACGCCACCGAGCTGAACGAGCGAAACATTATTCACAGAATCGTGGTCAATCAAGGCCGGCAATTGGTTGAGGATAAGGGAAACAAGGTGTTTATCAACCCTGCCGAGCCGCCTCGACAGCCGGCAAAGATGCATCAAGGCATGGTCACCACCGACGCAGGCGGTTCCCAAAACGAAGACTTGTTTGCGGTTATGAAATACCTGCTATCGCTCCTATCCCCTAAACAAAAGCTGGCACTAGTCGCAAGAGACCAGCACAACCGAACCCCTCTACACCATGCGGCTGCGTACGGTCTACAATACATGGTGCGAGAAATTCTAAAACACATGAAAGAATGGGGTCAACTAACAAACGACAACCTCGACGACGACGAGTGGAAGGATAATGAAGGCGAGACTCCTATCCACCTTGCAGTTGCCAACAACCACCCCAAAACGGCACGGGTGATGCTGGAATACTGCACACAGCTTGATCCACACACTCCTTTGTTGTCGGTTGCTACAATGATTGGGTCGGCCGAGCTTATCAAAGTTTTGCTAGATAATGGTGTTGATGTCAACACTGTAAGCACGGATAATAATAACGAGACGGCATTGTTTGTGGCGTGCAAACTGGATTTTGTTGATGCGGCTCGGTGCCTGATTGACCGCGGTGCTGATACAGAACTCGCCGAGTCCACATATGGCTGGACTCCGGTATTTGTTGGCGCAGTGGACGGGTACCAAGATATTGTCAAGGTTCTGGTCAGCTCGGGTTGTAATATCGAACGTGTGGATGAGTCTGGTTGGACGGCAATGGAACATGCCTGTTTGCGTGGGTCTCTGGACCTTGCCGAGCTGCTCCGCCCACGAATCAACGCTACTGAACGGTTCTTTAGCAACGACTCCAGCAGCATCAACCGCCCTACCTCGGCTTCCGTAACTAGCGGGAAGGATATCAACAATCGAGGAATTCAACAACAGCAGCCATCGCGTGTCCAATCCCCAGCTGAGAATAGCCACAAAAACACTACTATCAAAACGTTTGGGCATCGGTACTTGCAGGACAAGGCGATGGTGTTGATCACGCTAGGGAGCACTGACCGACGTGAATCCGGCAAAGTGCTGGAACTCGACCGAGTGCCGTATAGCAAAGCTCATTCAACTCAGCTAGACACTGCCCTTTCATTGGTTATTTCTGGTGATTATTGCGATGGTGATGAACCTTGCGTGATTGACCTCCCGCTACCAGAAGGCCAGCCTACCGAGCCAATCGCGTTCCACGTTGACCCGGAGAAACTAGACCACGTGCGGTTATACTTTGACCTTGTGCCAACGTATTCTGGCAGCAAGCAAAAACGACTTGGTCGAGCTGTGGCGTTGCTAAACAACATTTACACCTCTCTAGGCAAGCAAAAGCGAAGCCTGCACCAAACCCTTACTGCACCAATTATTGAATGCGAGACATTGGAGGTTTTGGGCCACATTAAGTTTGGGTTCCTTGTCGTCACGCCGTTTGAGCACCCAGCAATGGGCATTGAAAAGTCATCCACTTATTGGAAGAGTTTGATCACGACGCGAGTGATTGGCCACCGGGGGCTGGGCAAGAACTCAACGAGCAAGAAATCGCTCCAACTTGGCGAAAACACACTGGAATCGTTCATCCAGGCTGCCAATTTGGGCGCGTCGTATGTGGAGTTTGACGTGCAATTGACCAAAGACCACGTCCCGGTGCTGTACCACGATTTCCTAGTTGCCGAGACGGGGATTGACATTCCAATGCACGCCCTAACTCTTGAACAGTTTATCAACGTTAGCGAGCTCACCTCCAAGAAGGAAAAGAATGGCGGCACCGATGTGGGTGGTGGCAATCGTGTCCGCAACAACAAGGTGGAATTCTCCTCCGCAGAAGCTCAGCAAGAAAAGAAGGATAATCAAATGAAGCACCGGTCGCGGTCCGTGTCGGTATATCAACTCGATGATGAAGACGAGTATGAAGATATGCAAAAACGCATGAAATTCACGCGTGATTTCAAAAACAAGGGGTTTAAAGGAAACTCGCGTGGGCATTCCATCCAATCACCATTCACTACTCTAGCTGAAGTGTTCAAGTCCACACCTAAACAAGTCGGATTCAACATTGAGTTCAAGTATCCAATGCTTGACGAGTCTGAGGCGGAAGATATGGAAACATTGGCTATTGAGCTCAACGCGTGGGTCGACACCATGCTGAAATGTGTGTATGATAACGCAGATGGCCGAGATATCATCTTTTCCTCCTTCAACCCAGACATTTGTCTCATGTTATCCATCAAGCAGCCATCCATCCCGATCCTCTTCCTGACAGAGGGTGGTGCCCAGTACATGGCTGATATCCGTGCGTCCTCGTTGCAAGAGGCAATTCGGTTCGCCAAGCGGTGGAATTTGCTGGGCATTGTCTCGTCAGCCCAGCCGCTGATTCAGTGCCCACGGTTGGTTAACGTGGTTAAGGAGTCGGGGCTGGTCTGTGTCACTTATGGTACGGATAATAACGAGCCCGAGAATGCTAGATTGCAAATGAAGAGTGGCGTTGATGCGGTGATTGTGGATTCAGTGCTAGCAATTCGAAAAGAACTGACTAGTCATACCGAGACGTGATGTGGAAATAGAATATAAACCAATAGAATAAGATTTAGATCCGAGTGATGTGCTTCCTCATATAAAAAATGTCTCACCAATGTTGCAAAGAAGCAAACTACATGCGGCTCAACGTGTCCATATGCAAGTCAAGCTATTTGTTTTGAGGGTAGTAAATTCATTCATTCAATTTATTTAATTTTTTTTTGTTGTTGTTGTTGTTGGGTTCTTCCTTTCATTATTTTCTAAGCAACTACTGGCTTCTCTGGCTGTTCATTTTCAGTCTCCTTCTGGTCATTCTCCTTCATGTCCGCCAATCGTCGGGCCTCGCTGTGCACATCCTGGGCATTTTTCACCAGCTCGGTATAGTAGCTATGTAGTTTGACGCCAGTGCCAGTGTTTAGAGCCTTATCAAAGTATCGCATAACTCGGCTAGAACCCTTCAAAGCCTTATCACTAATGCCGTAAGCATTATCGGTAGCCAAAGCCTTGTCGTACACATGGTACCGGTCATCCAAATCCTTCAAAAACTTTGTAAACCGTGATGAAATGCCGTGCTTGGCGTCCAAATCCAGTCCTCGGGCAATCACCTTGTCGCCCAAAACGTAGCCGTGGCTAATGTACTCGGCCAAAATAGTAGCTCGTGGTTTGTATTCTTGTGAAATGTCTTGTTGTTGCTTCTCTTGGTCAGACGGCGAGTCGGCGCCAGAACCTTGGTCGGCCTCAGCGGCTTCAATTGTCTGGTCGTCGGCAATGATGATCACCTTAGAACCGCCTAGCTCGCTGTCGGTCAACAACAAGGCAGTCTTGACTGCAGCAGCCTTGTCAAACGTGACCAATGCCTTCTTGCTGTTGTCGGTGGCGTCGTCCTCGATCGACACGTCCGATACCTTGCCACAGAATGAAAAGAAATCAGACACCTGCGTTTCGGTGATGGTGTACGGTAGATTGTTGACAGTTACTTGATACATTGCCGTTGTTTTTTTCGTTGATTTAAGGAGCAAAAAAAAAAAAAAAAAATATTACGGATTAAAAATGTGAGTGTTGGAAAAGAGAAAAAGGGAGGGCTGCTGGGTTGTTATTTATACGAAAAAACAACGCATGTGAAAGAAAGAGAAGAAAAAAGAGTTTTGGCTTTCTCATGCGCTTGGGATGAAGCAACACAACAAGGCTGAATTGGATGATCTTCACATGCGTGCACGCGCAATCAAAAACCTCTTTGAAGACGTTACGTAACCCGCCCTTTTGGTATACATACACTTTGCGTTGTCACGTGAAACACACCCGTGCACGTGATATCGACCCAGAAACAAAATGCCGAACGGTTGATCCGGATAATTAATGGTTTGAGTTGAGACCATCAATGCGGCGTGTCACTTATCATCGACGTTGTCGTCGAGAAGCTTGCTCTCGGTAAGTGCGGTATGGGTCCCGTATGCTTACCACTGCCGCGGCATGTTGTAATATTATATTGTGCATGGATTCGGACCGTCGAGCTCCTTCCTTCTCCCTCCCCTAAAGCAGGCTCGACTTGGCTTCATTCACATGTGAATGTGACAACGACGGGGGCATAGCACGTAACACTGCAAGTCTCTCGAAGGAGTATACAGGTACCTATAGTATACGGGTGTGTCTGCTCGATCGAGTAAGAGATGAGTGATTGGAACAATTTGATCGGCGCGACCTTGGCTATAGGAAATCCGGCTACTGTCAACTAATGTTAATAGAAGTGAGTATATTGTATATGATCCGTTACGATAGGAGTACAAACGATGGCAGTCTTTTTTTTTTTTTCTTCTCTTCCTTTCCATTAAAGCATGCGTGCCGTCACGGTATCGAAAAACGTGGTAAAGGCGCAGTGCGTTCCTTAATTCGCAAAGTAGCAACATCTCCATCTGATCGTTTGGAATATTCCATGGTTGAGTGATTTCCCACGTACGTGCTAGTGTCGAATTTTCATAAGCTCTCGCGATGACGCGCGTGTCGATCGGCATACATGAAATAAGAGTAAGCTTAAGGTATACCGGTCCTTAAGGAAGAGTGACGTAACGGTGATCGACACGCGTGACGGTGGCGATATCGATAATTTCTAGCACAGCCGTCAATTAAACGATCGAGACTGGCATATATACGTATATATCGATTATAAATAGAATGGCAGAGTATAAAGGAGGCGCAAAAGGATGCTTGTAAACTATCTTAATTACCTCTTTGCCATATATACGTATATAATACGCGTCATTGAGTAGGCGGCGTGGAACACTACACATTCTGCGGGGCACTCCCTAAAATAAGACTGGTCCATTCGAGCCGCATATTTTGAGGCGCTCGTCTCCTAAAGCTATTCATCCGAGTTGCATTGGAGCATCTAGAGCTCGTGCTCTCGTACTAGTTTAGCTGGCACATGGGATCGGCTAGTTTAGTTTTTAGCATATAAGCTAGTATAAGTACTGATGCAGCCATGCATGGCACCGGCCGGCCCCGGGCGTGTACGCACTCACGAATGTTCATCTTCCGGTAACACGTGTGTTCTGATCTGTGGTGTTAGTTTTGGAAGTCATCAAGATGGGGTTATGTTGATACAGGCGAGTCGGTTATAAGGATCCCACGGAGGGGATCGGTTTAAACTACTTTTATTTTATTTTTTATTTACGCGCATCAGTTACAGCCTCTCATTATCAACGACGTAACTAACCCACACAGCGCAGGTGTGCATATTACCACGGCAATTACAAGAAGGTCGCTTTCTGCCACTGGCCGCAGAATTTCAGGAGTCGGCACTGACTCGCAGCAGTCCCTATCAAAAAGCTTTTTGGTATCCTTCTCAGGTACAAACACATTGGCCATAGACTTTTTTGCCGCATACGTATCATCTGCATCGTCGCCACCCTCGTCAACCCATTGCGCTTCTTTCAGCTCGTGGATTTCTTTATGCATTTTGCGGATCTCGGCTCGCAGGTATGTGATGGACTCGTTCAACCTCGTGAGTCGTTGTTGAATTACTGGAACGTTCTCAGTAAGATATGAGTAGGTGATGGTTGGTTCCTTGCTGTTGTTATCACTTTCCGAGATTACCGGTGAGTTGTTGGACGAGCAGTCGCTTTTGCATCCATCAGATGTACTGGCTAGATCCCAGTCTTTGAACGAGTCGGATAGGTCGTGGTTTGTAGTTGAAGTCATTTTCGGTATGAACGTAGCAGCAGTGAGGGTTTAAACAATTGGTTAGTGGGCTTTTTTTCTTTATTCTTTCTCTCTTTCTCTAGCGCTGGATAATGCAGGTATGTCGGGAAGCTGAGTTTGTAGTTTTAGTTATTCCGTTGGGAGCGTGTAAGCTTGCTGCAAGTCGCCACATGAGTAGTGTTGTGACGGGGAGATGATCAATGACCAACAGATAACACTATAGAGTATGCAAGCATGCAAACGGCGTAATAAATAAGCGAGCTTTTTTGACGGAGGGGGGGAGGTATTGGTACCAATACCTCGTCGTACATCCAATTTAAGATACTAATAACACAACTAGCTGCCATTTTGGAATAGAACCTGCTTTATAAAGCTCTGTACAAATATCGAGGTTTCGCCCGCTTTCTATCACTTCTTCACTTTGGCAGAGCTGGACACTGGGTACCGACATCAGCTGTATTACCAGCCGAACCACAGCAAAGTGCCAGACCCACAGACAGTCAACTTCGTGATACAATTGTTGGGTATAAGCCAATTATTGACCAAAAGAATTTGAATAAAGTCCGGGAACATTGGACACTATTTCTGCATATAAGGAACACTTTTTGAGTGCGAAGAAGCATGGGAGAACCTAAGATGCAAGCCCTCTGGTGCATGGCCAGCTGTCATATAATGCAAATACTCTCTCGATTGACCGAACGGACATGGAGAATTTCTCAGTGTATCACCCAGCCAACCTTTAAGTTTGAGTAGAGCTCTGACTGGGCGCTGGTGGTACTTCATTATTTAAGATTGTGCGGATTGGGAAACTTCGGAGACGATAATTAAACATATTACATGGCCTGGGGCTTATGCCGTTGGCAATACGCAGTGAGATACACAGAATTTTAGTTTCACTTGATATTACAACAGGTTAATCAGCCAAAAAGTTCCATATTAAAGGTTTATAGTATAGTTTGGAACATCTTTCACCCTGTCAAACCTTCTACTCACTCTTAGAGTGCTTCGTTCGCGAGAAATTTATATGAGCCGCACGCCGTGCGGCGGACAACAGGGCTGCACGGAGAAGAAAATATTTTTTTCATCAGCGCTTCGATGGCCAAGTTGGTAAGGCGCGTCACTAGTATCATTATTCATTCGAACCTATGACTAGGTAATGACGAGATCGTCGGTTCAAATCCGACTCGAAGCATTCGTGTATTTTTTTGCTACTTGTCTTAATATCTCAGAATGAGTTGAATAAGGGTCCCTTTGTAGGGATTTTCAGTGGTCGTTGGAGGAGCGCTGTTAGGTGCTGGTGGAGTGATGCTGCTGTTGGCAGCAGAGCTCGAACTTTCAAGATCCATATTGTTAGATTGTTTTACGTCTAATAGTTGATTGTCGTATTAACTTGATTAACTAAGGATAAAACATGAGGATTAAGGCCGTCTTTTATAAACCGGCAAAACCTCTTTTATAGTTTCCCTATTGCATATCTCAGACTTGCAACATGTGAAACGTACATCACAGAACTATCATAATGTCTCAACAATATCTTAATTAGATCAGTC
>JAJLUJ010000290.1:0-13704 GCA_030564235.1 Blastobotrys elegans
GGGGGCTGGGGCTGCCATGGGGCTAGCGCTGGCTGGTTGGGTTGGGTTAATTAAGGGGGGGACAAACTTCTTTGGGACGCAACAACGTTTCACCAGATTTACACACGAATCGAATTAATCCAGATTTGGGTTTCTGATGCAGATCTTGATCAAATCCATGAAAGGGTTTGGCTTCGGCTCTAGATGGGCTCCAACAAAATAATGCCTTAAACCTGCCAGCTAGCTTCTTTCTGATAGGCAATACCTCGAGGATCCGATCCGATTATGACACACACACAAACACAAGCTTGTACGTAAGAAAAAAGTTTTATATATATATATATACGACGTCCAGACAATTATTATACTTGTGCGTGCTTATAAGGCCGATTTCGTCAAATGATAAGACAACGGAAAAATATTAACAACGGTACGTACTGTATACGGCAGTAGTGTAAAAAAAGATTCTGTGTGTGTGTGCGCTCGCCCCGCCCTCGGCGGCCAACATTTCGATTCGATTCTTTTTATACGTATATACTCAAACGTCGACATTTGTTTTGCTGTAAAACCCGTTGGGAAAAAAAAAAAAAAACTTTGCGCCGTTCTTAAAATTTGGATATTGCATTGGATGAACAATTAATCCAAATCCAGCGCACGTACGCTTCTTGTTCTTGCTATGAGACCAGCGTATACGTATATCCATACCCATATCAGATCAATCCATCAAAACACACTATAGTCGAGCTCAGGATCTGATGCCTATGAAATAATATCAGTGGTGGCGATCGTTCAAAACCGATTACCTAATGTCTTAGTCGGTTTTTTTTTTTTTTTTTTTTTTTTCTATATCCTCACACAATAGGCCTATATAACAAACTTAAGATAGACAGTCAGACAAGGATTTGACAAATATATTATTGTTTTTGCGGGTTCTGTTTGAGCGCCGGCTTGTACTTGGAAATTTTATATTATTTTGGTGCGAGGGCTGATCTGATCTGGTGCATCAACAAGCTGGTCAAAAGTGCGGCTAATAATAATAACAAGTAATCGACACTAGCTCATGCATTTACAAGGCGCCCTAGCTATATATTATAACCTTAGATTTAATTTTTTGAGGTTTTTTTTTTCCTTACCTTCTTTTGCTTTGCCTTAATCCGTGACAGCTGCCTTTGATAGCTAGTATTAGCGGCAGATGGATTTGCAACTATAGCACAACTAGTATAGACTAAAAATACGTTGCCCCACATCAATCCAATCCAATCCAATCCTCACGTAAGGTTAGGTAAAGCTCGGCGTATCAATGTCGTTTACCATGCTTCAGGTAAATAAATACGGGGATATCTATGTAAGCATTTTGAGAAAAGGAACATGTATTAATACATACGCACGACAAGCTTCTTTTTCGTTTGTTTCAACTTGGGAAGAAAGAAGAAAGAAGAAAAGAAATAAAGAAAAAAAAAAAAAAAAAAAAAAAAAAAAAAAAAAAAAAAAAAAAAAAAAAAAAAACTGAGACTGTCTCTGAGAAAGGACTGTATTGTCTTATTGCGCACTGCCCGTGAGATATAAGTAAGCGACCGTTTAATTGGATGCCCTGAGGTATCATCAATCCCGAGTTCTAGCTAAGAAAATCAAATCCGGTAGACCGGCTAAGCAATATTGGATGCGATTGATTGATTGATTGAATTTTTTTTTTTTTTTTTTTTGGATTTCTTATTGTTAACGAATTCGAATCCTTCCATTCAAGGGCCCTGAGATCGCGATCGGGCGTAAAGGCAAGAAACTCACTCGATCATGAAGATGCACAATAAGATGGTGGATCAATCGATCTAAATGTATATATTAAATTTAAAGGCCTTTGCCCACGTGAACAAGGATGAGGGATCGGCCCCTCCTACAATATCCACATGTATATCGGATATCCAGGATCGATCCATGGGATCCAAAAACCTGCTGAAAATCAATCTCATATGCTAGCGATCGAGTAAACTTAAGACCATCAAGGAAAGAAGTAATAAAATAAATAAATAAATGATAGGCCAGCCATATACCAGCTCGAGGTTCCAGGCCGGCCACAAATGTTCGTCAAGATATCCTTTCCGGTAGAGCAGAACAAGCATTGGTTCGAAAACTAGTAATATTTTTTATGGTTTTTTTTATTTTATAATTATTTCCGGGTGCGGCCAGGCACGGGTCCTTTTCAAAGTATTTTAAAATTTACTTTATATTTACAGGAACCAATCAAATGCGGTGCAATCTTCGCAAGGCTCATTAGTTAACCCACAAAACATATATGTGTCAACCAAGCCCTGATATATGCATGCCAACTGGCTGAGCTCGCTCTAGGGTAGATCTACAACTTTAGATATATATATATAACAATTGTTAACTCGATCGACCCACAAAGCCTATAGTATACATGTGCATGTCAAATTTCACAATATTGCTTGTGCATGCACGCAAAGGCGAATTCAAATATATATATATATAGATCTAGAGTTATAGCTATATATATATAGCTAGCTCTAGATGGATATATATATACATATAAATATATCGATGCAGCAGCTGTCACAAACATCAGTTTCACACATATATACGTACGGTGAGGAAGCTTTTCTTTTTAAAAAAAAAAAACAGTCTACGTACGTTAACAATTGGGTAGAAAAGGGAATTCCGTTCCGCAACCGATCAAAGAACCGTCACGGAATTGGATTGCAGTGGCGGAGGCAGAGAGAGAGAGAGAGAGAGAGCGCGCGCGCGCGCGCGGCTCACTCTGAAAACAGCGCTATTAAAACTGGCCCGTCCTTGAATAGAGAAAGAAAAGAAAAAAAAAAAACAGAACACGCTATGGGTTGGTGTGGCGTGTGAAGTATACCCTGACGAATTACTATCCATGACAGAGGTGCGTACACTGCCTTCTGTAACACCGGTTTATTGTCAGATCAGTCAATTAGCCGCGGGTTGCGCTGCGCTCAGTGATTCACCCTTCACAAGGTGCACTTTTATAAGCCGTAATCGTAACGGACCTTTTGTCCTACAATCAATCTGTTAAATTAAGATGTATACATATGTCTATAGTACCAAACTCCCAACAGGTAACCACGGCCCTTCATATAAGGCAAAAATTAGGTGTCTCGGTTAGAACCGACACAGGAGCTAAAGCGGCTTGCATTACAATTCCAGTGGTTAGCTGAATCTTTTATATTTAAAAGCTGTGTGGCGTTTGGTTTATTGTCCCGTGGAGTATCTTATTATGATAATAGGATTGTAAGAGAAAAGGTCAGTTGGTAGGTACAACACCAAAGCGGTATTCATGGTTTATAAACTAGGTTTCGTCGCAGTAGAGGAGAAAATTTTGCAGGGAATTGATGTTGGTGCCAGAATGGTGTTTACAAAATCAGTATAACGTGATCTATCTGACCAGCTAAATACTGTCCCAAATAGGTATATACTTCCTAAAACGCTGTGAAACAAAATCCATGTTCAATGGATCCGCCGCACGCTCAAATACCTGTAGAACCTTGCCCGGCCGTATTCTGTTTAACCGTACACAGGTTCATTAAATTTGAATTCTCTGTCCGCAAATCGGCTTTTTCCAACTTTACAGCCATTCCAATCGTGACCCCCCTCCAAACCCTTAGAATGAATGCGGTGCATGTTAGCTATTAGTATACCGTTCCTGTATATTCTCGTAGTTAATTAGGCATCCATTATATATAATGTCGCGACGTGATCCGCTACTAGAATGTTTCTTCGGCGAGTCAGGTTATCTTTATGAGCTACACGTGTTACTAGTACTGGTTGGTTGCTTTACCCACCATTTGGATATATTGGAAAGTATATTTCCCATTGGGATTGTACATACAGTATCTGTTTAACATGTTTAATTCCCACGTCCAGCGCTAGTCTAGTAAAACATTTAAAGTCTGCAAAACGGGTTTGCCATTTTGTCTTCTTTGTGACCGCTGTTAGCTAGCAGTGAAGTATGTATATCTTGACCATGTATATTCTTCCCAGCACTAGGTGATGTGTCTCAGCTTTAATGAAGAGAACCATTGACTCCTTGTGGGACTTGAGGATGGAACGACGCTGGGTTTATTAGTTCTCTCATTATAGTTTGCCTAATTGGGATGCGTGCGGTTTGGCGCCCGTCCAGCAGCCGCACACCAATGGATATCAACTTTTTTTCCTTTGTATTTATTGATTTACCAATCATGTTGGAACTTCCAATACTAACAATCAAACACTTTGAAGGGTATTGCAGCCTTCCAACAGGAAAAAAAAAAAAAAAAAAGTGTGGAGAGTGTGATCGACATAGAAGTTCATATTTCTCCCGTCACGGCATATCAGCTTATAAACGTTCCGATCATGACAAATTTGCGCTTGTTATCGCGCTATAGTCAACGTGAGCGCGCATCGCTCAAAATAATATTTCCATCAGTTGATTTGTCAGACAAGACATTTTTTTTTTCTTCCTCTTCTTCTTCTCTTTCTCTCTTTCTCTTCCTTCTCCTCTTCTTGTTACACCCCTTTAATAACCCGACAACACTGGTTTTATTATTATTATTATTATTATTATTTTTTTTTTTTTGATAAACAAAATAAATATACAATGGGGCTGCTGTCTCAAGGTACGCCATTGGATTGGCCGGAGGTGAACAAACACGCGGACCACGTCCGTACACACGGTATCGAGCAGTTAATTCACATTTACAACCGGACCAAGGACAAGAAGGGCGACAAGCTTTTATGGGGCGATGAAGTGGAGATGATGGTAGTGGAGATTAACGAAGGAGATAACACTGCCAAGCTATCACTTCGACAGGCACAAATTCTTGATGATTTGGCGACTGCCGAAAAGAATGGCGAGCTAGACGACTCCAACGTCAGTTTCCACCCCGAATATGGCCGGTACATGCTGGAATGCACCCCGGCCCGGCCCTTCACTGGCGATTTTGAACAGCTGCTCACCGTTGAGGACAACATGGCCGTTCGACGGACCATTGCCCGAAAGCACATGAATGAGAACGAAGTGCCACTATCCTTGACTTCATACCCATTGCTTGGCGTTGGGCAGTTTTGCGACCCGTTCACTAAACCAGAGGGCCCGGCATCGCGGTCGTTTTTCTTGCCAGACGAGATTATCAACCCGCATGTGCGATTCCCCACACTAACTGCAAATATTCGTCAACGGCGTGAAGGTAAGGTGGCGATTAACGTCCCAATCTATGTGGATGAACAAACGCCACAGCCGTTTGTCGATCCAACCATTCCTTGGGATCGGAGCATTTACCCAGAAGACGCCAATGCTAGAGATGGCGCTGCTCTACAAAACCACATTTACATGGACTCGATGGGGTTTGGCATGGGATGTTGCTGCTTGCAGATTACATTCCAAGCCACAGATATCACTGAAGCTAGAAATCTGTACGACCAGCTGGCCCCGCTATCCCCAATCTTCCTCAGCCTCACTGCAGCCTCGCCTGCTTATAGAGGGTATCTATCCGACCAAGACGCGCGGTGGAACGTGATTGCAGGGTCCGTTGATGACCGTACTCCAGTTGAACGCGGGCTGCGCCATGGAGATTCTGACTACAAGGGATTTAATTCCAGCCAGCAAATCCCCAAATCCCGATACGACTCAATCGACTGTTACCTGTCTAATACCAGCGCAGAGTTGAGCTCCGACGAGTCTAAACAGCATTACAATGATCAAACACTTGTTGTTAACGAAAAAGTCAAGCAACGGTTGCTGGAAGCCGGGTTTGACGAGCTAATGGCCACACATTTTGCTCACTTGTTTATCCGTGACCCTATTGTCATTTTCAAGGAGTTGTTGGAAGACCAAGACGATTCGATTGATTCTGATCATTTTGAGAATATTCAGTCCACAAACTGGCAAACAATGCGGTTCAAACCACCGCCACCAGGATCTGAGCAAAGCATTGGCTGGCGGGTCGAGTTCCGGCCTATGGAGATTCAGCTGACTGATTTTGAAAACGCGGCGTTTTCAATCTTTATCGTTCTGGTCACGCGTGTTATTTTGTCCTTCAATTTGAACTTTTACCTACCAATCTCCAAGGTTGATGAGAATATGAAACTGGCGCATAAACGGGATGCCGTCAACAAGGTTCGGTTTTGGTTCCGAACCAATGTGTTTGAACACGCGTCAGGTGCTGGTGAGTACAAGCAGCTGTCTGTGGACGAAATTTTCAATGGCAGCAGCGACGATTTTATCGGCCTGGTCCCGCTCATTCGTAAATACCTCGAGTCTATTAACGTGGATATTGATACACTGTGTCGTCTGGAGCGGTATTTGAAGCTAGTTTCGCAACGAGCTAGCGGCAAGCTCCAAACCACTGCATCTTGGATCCGAAGCTTTGTCCAGACCCACCCAGACTACAAGAAGGACTCGAAGATTTCCGAACAGATTAATTACGACTTGATGAGAGCTTGCCAACGTGCTACTAGCGGTGAAGGGTGGAATGGAGAGTTTGCCTCGTTTCTAGGTTTGTAGAAAGCATGTTTTTTTTTTTTTTTATTTTATATTTTGTGTGTGTGTGTTTGTACGTCAAAGCTTTTTTCGTATTTGAAACACGGATGCGTTGGTCTTCCGATCTTTGCTTCCCAAGGAGAGCAAGAAAAGGTTCCGCTTCGAACTGTCACGTTCACACTTTTTTTTTTTTTTTTTTTTTTTTTTTTTTTTTTTTTTTTTTTTTTTTTTTTTTTTTTTTTTTTTTTTTTTTTTTTTTTTTTTTTTTTTTTTTGGTATACACCCACTAAGCACAATTTTTGGTCGTTCTTAGAGACCATCTATTCATCATCAAAAACAAACGATGGACGATCTGACCGCGTCGGATAGCGAGTGCGAGCAGATTACCCGGGCAGTGCTGACTCGTCGCAGGTCGTCATCGACCAACACCTCAATCACCAACATTAGACCGTTTCTGAAAAGCCCATACAATGCATCCCTCGACTCTGTGTATTCACAAACCTCCTTCTCGACATCCGTACCCCAGCTGGGTCTAGAAAAGCCGCTACTATCAGACACACGGCCCTTGCGCCAGACCCGGCTCGCCCAGGTAGTCGAAATGGCACTGATACTCGTGCCAGTCGTGATGTGCCAATCAATACTGACTAGAGAAAATCTGACGAGCAGTAGTGTGGGGCTATGGTGTGTGATAGTCGTGGTGACGTTGGCTACACAGCTAAGACGCGTCGAGTTTCCAGAGACTGTGTACTTGCTGACATTTCCGCCGTTGATTGCGTTGGCTACGGGTCATGGCGCCGATCTACTGGATTTCAACCTAGTTCTAGCGTTGACTGCACTGCCGTTACCATTCACAGTGATTCAGACAATTTCTAGTTTGTTTGCGACCCCTGGGGACTTGCTACTGGTGGTTTGTTTACCACAAGCCCATGCATACCTTTGCCAAGTAATAGAATGGACATGCTCAACGTCGGTCACGTACGTTGAGGTATCTCTATTTGCATCAGTATTGCTCAACACCTTTCACTCACTATTCACGACAATGTCGTACTCACAGCTGGTCACAATCATTCCACTGTTAAGTCTGCTCGCCGCCACGCCCCAGCTAGAGAAACTGACTATAATCTCACAAATCATGGGGCATCACCGCCGCCCAGCAAACGCAGCCGAGTTGAAGGAGCAGTACTCATTCAGATCAGCCGCAATTTTCGCCATTAGCTGCGTGGGACTACTGCTAGCGTTGCTTGGTAGACACGATGCGAACGAGATGGCTCTATATGTGTTTTATTCGCCTGTACATTTATCGCTGCTTGCATATTGGGCCGCGGTCCTTGCGGTGGCAATTCCAATTGTGGCAGCTCGATCAAGTGAATGGCAGCTCGATCTGCGCCGCAAGGTTTGGCACGGCGTGATTATCATCTTGTTCTTACCAACCATCGCTGTTGATGCGCAGTTTTGCAGCATGTGTATGTGTATTGCCATCATCATGTTTGTTATACTGGAGGTGATTCGAGCAACTGCAATGCCGCCATATGGCGCAGCGATCCACCAGTTTCTACTGCCGTATACCGACCCACGGGATTTATGCGGACCAATCATTGTCTCACACTTGTTTCTGCTGTTGGGGATTTCTCTACCCGTCACGTTGTGTAATGGGTACACATCCCCTGCCGGTGTTATTTGTCTGGGACTGGGTGATGCGTCGGCGTCTATTGTGGGCCGGCGGTATGGTAAGCAGCGCAAGTTTTGGATCGGCTCGCCAAAGACTATTGAAGGCACAATCAGTTTTATGGTCATGGTGTGTTTGGGTTTGCAGCTTACTGCGTGGATGCATTGGGATATGCGGCTCGCCGTCAGCCTCACGTGGGCAAAGACACTAGCCGTCGCCGCTTCTACCGCCCTATTGGAGGCTACAAGCGGTATGAACGATAATGTAATTGTACCGTTATATATGCTCATAATGCTGGAGATTTTGTTGAAAATATAAATTAGTATAAACGAAGAAGAAAGGAAAGAAAGAAAGAAAAGGGCGAAGGGGTTTATGTATTAATACGTTTTTATTTCATTCTAGCAGAAGAAAGAGAAAAAATTAAAATAAATAAATTAAAAAAAAAAAAAAAAGGAGCTTAGTCGTAAATTTCCAAAGGAGGGATTCGATCCAAGTTGTAGAACCAATTTCCGCTATCTAGCTCACGTGCCAGCCAGTCGGTGGGGAAGGCGACAAGATGACCTTGAACACCGCGTGATAGAATCCGCTCGGCTTCTTGTGGCTCGTATGGGTTGCTTCGGTAAGCGAATCGACGCGATGAGTGCCGGGTGTTGGCACGTCGCCGCCTTGGCTTGTTATTTGTGGCAGTGGACATGGCCGATTGACTAGCTGCACGAGCTCGTGTTGAGTTCATATTGTTTGTGCTGCTGCTATTCTTGATGGTCTGCGAATCCTCGTCCTGTTCAAGCTCATCCGGTCGTTCCTCTTCATCGTCATCCATAGCACCTAATGGCGCATGTGCTTTGGTGGTGCTTCGCTGAGCGGCTTTTTGCGCCTCAGCGTCGCCTGGCCATCGCCCGGCGGCCTTATCTTGGTCGCTTGAGAACCGTTCGCCAAACCGCACATACTCCTTGTAATCTTTCCACGATGTGACTTCATCATCAGGTTGGCACCGGAACACTTGTCTAAACGTGGACGTGTTCTTTTCGGCAATCTTGCACCAAACGTCAAAGAAAAAGGAGTCGTCGCACGGGTCTTTAAACATAAACGGGTCAACATGGACGTGGGAAGGTGGCGAGTCGTATTCTTCATACTCGTCATCTTGTTCATCATCATTATTATTATTATGATGATCACCCTCCTCATTTGACTCATTGGACTGGGCAGATGAAGATTCTCGCGATTCGGTAGAAAAACTAGACACCACCGAGTTTTTGGCAGTCTTTTCGTATAAGGTGCGTTTGAACGTTTCCAAATCGTCAACATTCGATTCATGCAGAACTTCTTGTACCAAATTGCCAGTCTCATTGACGGTTGATGAGATCTCTTGCACGCGTTTGGATGCATGCGCCCAACCATCAATGCCATGACCCTCCACATCCTGTCTATGCTTGACATTACCTTGGATACGCGAATCAGAACTTATCGTCTTCTTTTCATGGAGACCGATATTATCAATTCCCGAAAAGTGGTTGAACCCGCGCATCTCGATAGACTCAGTAGGCATGTTAGAGACAGTAGTGGTTGGGGCTTGGAACACGCCGTTATTACGGTGCTGTTCCGGTTGCGGTTGTCGTTGCGGTTGTTGTTGTTGTTCCTCCTCATCATCATACTCTTCTTCATTCCTTTGGTTGACGTAGTTTTCACGCTCTTTGGCACGGGCTAGAGCTTCTGCTTGACGTTCGATATAGTCAATCTGGTCAACATCTAGCCCCAAATGCTCGCGCATAAGCCGCACTCGTAGCGTATGGGCGAATTTGCCAACCTTGTACGGCTCACCGGCCATGGTGGAGTCAAGCTGGTGGGCATCTCGCACAATAGCGGCGCATTCGGAATCCCGCATACCGCGCATTGACCGCTCGTTAATATTGGCAGACCCGATAATGGCTAGTCGATCATCTACAATCATCGTCTTGGCGTGGATATATAGCTGTTCAGTGACCAGTTTCTTGTTTGGACCGACTTTACCCCATTTCCGTAGAGAAAAAAAGTGGATATAGTCGTCTGGGTTCACGCCTGCTGCTTCCAACCGGCCAAATATGGAGTTTGGTCCTCGGGAGATGGACATGTATTGGCATTGCATGATAACACGGACACTTGACCCGTCCGGTTGGTCGACTTGGGACTCAAACCCTGGCATGAGCGGGATAATGATGACGGCCCGCCAATGCTCGCCATTCTCATACGCGCGAATGATCCGCTCCACCAACGCATCACCAATCCGGTTCTCAATCTTTGTGGCGTCAACGGTGGTGGACGTGATGAAGAATTGGTTCTCAATGTACACAAAATGTTCGCTTTGTTCAATAGCCTTGAGGTAGGCATTTTGAATAGAATGCTCTGGTTCTTGCAACCCCAACGACCAGTTGCCAGAGGACCGTAGAATCTGCACTTCACATGTACCATCCAAATCCAGCTGCTTGACTTGCTCCTCGGTCAAGTCTGGTGGCGGTAAAAGAAGAGGCGTGAAACGAGACGGCCGCTTTTGCCGCAGTAGGTAGTTCCACCGCTGGACAAAGTGCCGCGTCAAGTCACGGGCTGGCTGGCCAAACACCATCATGTGGACGTCATGCCAAGGCATCCGCGGCACCTTATCTCGATCGTACATGTCGTCGTAAGGGTGGTCCAATGAATAAAAGTCTTGGACTCGTGGGTTGGAGTAGTCCTTCCCTGGCCAGATTTGCGTGTCACCTTCATTATTCTCGCCATTCCGCGTCGTCGTTGGCTTTGGCTGCTGCTGCGAGTAAAACGCGTATTGAGAGTCGTCACTGAGCGCGTGGTCGGGCGTATCCCATCGGCCAAAGCACAAGTCAATCCCGCCCACAAACGCCACCGTATGGTCAACCAAACACAGCTTCTCGTGATGCGCCCAAAAAAATGTGTTTTGAAGAAGCTGGTTTGGCGACCGCATAACGTAAACATTAGGGTGTAGGTCTAGAAGCGAGTGTTTGGTGTATTGCGAGTCGATTGGGATAGTCTGGCCAACGTTCCGGTAAACAATGACAAAGATTTTGACGCCTTCTTCGGCTTTTCGTTTCAATAACCGGTCTAGTCGCCACTCTTGGTTGCCTTCAGCCGGCCGTCGCATGTAAATCTCTGGACTGAGCCACCAATCGTGGATATAAATCACGTCTTTGGCCATGTCAATAGCCCCGCTGACTGCCCAAAAGTAGTCTCTCTAGTTTCTTTGTTAGTACAATTTTCCTCTGTTAATACCCCTCCCCTCTGCACACATACCCCATCGACAAACCACTGGGCGTGGGCGTTACGCCGCACTGGTGCAAAACTGTCGAACCGTTTTGGTTTGCTCCAAACCGTCTTTTCCTTCATCTCGTTGATACTGTCCACCCACAGCCGCAAACTCTTGTCGCTACCAGTAATGAGCTTAATCTTACGCTCTTTATTCTCCAATTGCAGTGTGATATGCATGTTTGGAGCGGTAATCTTGTCGTCTTCATCCTCGCTCTCACCACCAGACCGTTCAGTGACCTTGAACCCAGAGTCCACCAAAAACACTTCCAAAATATTTGTTTCGTAGATATTCTCGACACAGACAATGTACGAATGGCGCACCAAAAACCACTTGTTGGTGTGCCGTTGGATCATCTGCGTCAGATCGTTTGGACGCCAATGAGACACTCTCCAACCCTGTAATGACGATGAGGATCGTACGAATAGATAACCTTCCTTCCCGTGGAACGAGTTTTCAGGCGCTAGTCGAATACTCATGTTGGACAGCTCCAAAAACTGAAAAATCTTGTTGGCGTCTGGCCGGAACCGGAACCGCTGTAACAAATGCTGGATATACTTTTCCATATCCTTACACAGCTCCTCAAAAGTATGGGCATTCTTTTCACGGTCGTCAGGGCGTGATTGTGATGGAGTCACGTCTTGGCGGAAAAAGCTCATGCTTCGACGCGATGATGAAGGCGACGAATCCCGCGAGCTCACTGAGAATAAGGACGTTGGTCCTTCATTGGCGCTGCTCGCACCGCTGGCGTTTCGGTTCAGGTCAGGATGCGATGAGGTGGCTCGTGGGCTGTGGTGGAATGCAGTCAAGTGTCGGCCACCACCACCACCACCACCACGACGACGGGACGCCGCACGATGTCGGGTTGGGAATTTTGGCAGTTTACTACTCCCAACCGAAAACCCAATCCCTTGAAAGCTAATACTTTTTAGTTTTGTATGCAAAAGCCAAAAGTCCTTATACTCTTTGTAAATCGACCAAGTCAATCTAGCAGGACCCGACCCGTACTCTAAATCGAGCCGGTACTTTCTATTCTTCTCATTCACGTTGCTTGTCGTGTCGGTGATTTTAAACTTGATTTGTTCCATCAAAATGGGGATTCGTTTCAGGTTTTTTTCGTCTCGTTGGAAAGTTGAAGCCAGCACAATGGCGGCGGGAGCTCCAGCGATAAGCTCGTTAATCAGCTCAGTACTCTTTTCGTAATCAATCTCTGGAATGCTCTTGTCGCGTTTCTTCATCCCGAGTCCTGCACGAACCGTCTTTTTCAAATCCTTCCAGGCTCCCGAATGTTCGCCAGTGTTGAATGCGCTAATCCGACGTTTGAACAGTCCTGGGCTATCACCATTGACATGGAAAAAGTCTCCCATTGTGTTTGAACGTGAATAAAACTTGCGTTTTGGCTTTTCGGCCCCGCCAGTATTGGTAGTAGTGAGCGGGTTATCCATCGGGTCCTGTAATTCAGTATCAGAATGAGTTTCAAACTCATCGCGCAGGTCAACGGATTGCGATTGAAACTTTTTCCTTCGAAACATGTGGCTTGGTACGGTGTTGACACCAGTGTCTGATTTGGACCGAATCTTTTTCAAACGCCGCCGCAACAGCGCGTTTCCTTCTTTACTCGCCGCAGTCAGCGGTCCATTCTGGAACGTGTTTGCTTCCAGCTCAGTATTATCATCGGGCACTTCAACCCCCTCATCTTCATCCTTCTTCACAAACAGGTTGAATGAGTCGTTGGTGCGGTCTTTCCGCTTGCGTTGGAACTTTGGCTTTGCAAGTTTGTACGGCTTGTTCTTTTTATCTTCAGACGTAAACACGTTGGAGAGTTTGGACGGGGTATGGAACGTGACGGAGGGCCGCTCGCTATCACTCTCCACGTCCTGCCACTCGCTGTCTGAGCCAGAATACTGCACATTTTGCGCAAACCGCGCAGTCTTTGGCGATGGCGTCCCACTGCCGTTGGTCCCATTCCCACTGCTTTGAAACTGCCGCATGTCCATTGTGAAATAGCTCTCCTCGTTCGTTGACTCTTCAGGCGACCGTGCCCTGGTGCTTCCAGGGGTTGATCGAGTCATTATCTAAAAATCAAGAAAATCACAGGGAAAGAGAAAAAAAAATTGTCGTGTTGATTGTAAATGTTTATCCCCTTTTTTTTTTATTTTTATTTTTTTTTCTTTTATTTTTACGCTTGCTTGGGAGGAAAAGAAGCGGCGCGCAATTCAAGGAGGACGATCGATATAGCTTGCATGAGGAGCTTTTTTTTTTTTTTTTTTGGGGGGG
>JAJLUJ010000292.1:0-13553 GCA_030564235.1 Blastobotrys elegans
AAAAAAAAAAAAAAAAAAAAAACACTTTTTTTTTTTGCTTTCCCTCCAGTAACGTATATTCCCTATTGATTATGATTTTATTATATAGTTTTTTAAATATTTAATAAAAGAAGAGAAAAAAAAAAAGAAAAAAAAAATTTTAAATAAAATTCGAACCAACATGTGTTGCAATAAACTTGTCCTCGTGCAGAAGCCTGTCCTTCAAATCTTCCTTATCACTTTGCGCTTGAGGAACTACTGATTCATCATCCATTTTATCGATGATCAATAATCAATTCGGTGTCCGGAGGCCTCGCGGATCCTTGTTTATCCTGAGGAATAACACGGCTATAACAAACTAGGGCAAGGCTCTCTCTCCTGGCTTTTACTCGGGTAAAACCTGGATCATGGCACTCCCCATTTAAGTTCAGCTAGCATGGCCACGTCATCATCAAGCACTCTTCTTTCACTCTCTACACATTGAGCACTGCTATATAAAAAGGGCCAACATATATTACATTTATACATATACGGCTTCTATCATATCCAGGATAGTTGCCGTTAACAATTATAATTGGAAAAAGAAGACATGATGGACGCTTGTGTTGCGGGAAATGACTGAAAATAAATTTAAAGCTAACCTGCAAAACTAAACACCTTTTCAGGCTTGCTATACTAGCAGCCATGGCAGCGTACAGGACACTGGGGTATTACAGTTACGAAGAAGTAGCACATATGAGTGATCCCAAAATCAGGTCGGTAATAAGGCGTGTGATGAAGTGAAGGCGCTAGGTAATCTTGAGATCTTCGCCTAATCTCGACGCAGCGGTTCTTACTTTATACAACTCTAAGGCTATATAGACTGAACCTGATGGGGAGGTATATATATACTCCTACGTATACGCGGAAAATGTCTGAGTTTGTTACAGTGTGCAGTGCTTGGACTGCAAGTTAACGCACCCAATGTCGGTGTTGGGGTTAGAGCGCTAAAAGCGAATGGAAACTGTCCGTCCTATCAAAGACCGTGGACGTAGCTATTTTTAGAGCTGGCACCACAGACCCGAATTCCGTGCATCACCTGTTTCGGCAGGAAAATTTCGGCACAGTTGATGGTCGACGCTGGCGAAGAATTGGTTGGTTGCAAAACTTGGATTGATAAACCACGCTAGGTTACAACCACAGCGACAGCATTATTAGCAGTTTTGACAATATTATTATGCATTCGTGTTTAATACTTTAACTCTGTTTACCCAACCTGGAGTGCTTGGGATAAAGCTCTGGTCTTGCGATATGCGACAGGTTTAAAGCCTGGGGCGGAGGCTTCAGCATTTCCTAGTTGAGCCGCAGCTCGTGCGGCGCGGGAGCCGCAATCAGAGAGGCGGAACATGTCAACGTGTAATACTGAAAATCTCGTAGGCACTTTGGCCGAGTTGGTTAAGGCGAGAGATTAGAACTACAATTCTGATTATCTCTTGGGCTCTGCCCGCGCAGGTTCGAATCCTGCAGGTGTCGTTTATTTTTTGCATTCACAACGTGCATGTTTTTTATTTGTCATTGAAATATACATGTGCTGAAAGTCCTTTTCTCAAAGATTCGTATGGTACAAAAACTGTAACCATGGGACATGATTTGGTGCTGTGATGGGCGACCAAAGTTGGGACATTGTGAAAAATATGTAAACACAAAATTGATATTCCACGACGACCGATCGGACCTGATATCATGACAGAGAACCATCATTGTGATCATATATATATATATATAAGATTCAGTGTATCTACTCATATGGGTAGGAAAACTTTTGTGACTGTATTTCTGTCGATAACATCTTTTGGTTAACCATGAGCAAGTTCTCTGAACATACGGGTCCCTCTAATTATATATGAATGCATATTACGTTCTTAGATCTCCGCGGGCAAAACGCAAAGTATTATACAATTGATTAATAGTACCACGATTGCTGCTTAATATTTCTTGCTGTACCATTCACGAGTGTGTACCAGTTCATACATATAAACACTGCACTTAGCGCTCTAGATAATACGTGTAGGAATGAATACGGTGTGAGATTTATGCGCATGCGCACATATAAAGATATGCGGCTCAGGGGAGACAAATCGAGCCCCGAAACCCGTGGGGAACTTGCATATTATCGAAAATCAAAAGCCCTGAACTGTAACAGACTAATAATCATAAAATAATAACGAGATTGAACGCGCAAAAACCAAAATACCCGTAACCACGTTTTCCAAAAATATAATACTGAAGATATTATCGAAACGGGAAAAGTAAATAGACGTCCATATGTTCATGGTTTTGAGGCGGTGTTAGGAAAAAGTCTTGTCAGTTTCGGTGACCAATCAACTTTTATTTTCCTTTTTTTTATTTTCGCATTAACGATTGCTAGATACAATACGCACTTCGTTACTGGTTCGTCGAGCGTCCAAAAAAAAAATAAAAAATTTTGAGGTCTTTTTAATTAATAAACCCAAAACTAGTAGCGATCAGCTCTGTACTAATCTGCTTATAATTAGTTGTAATACGGCTTTTCGGCAAGAACTAGAGAGGACGTTGTAAGCTTAAGTCACAGTTCCCGCTGCTGATCGACAGCCACAGTGATCGGCCTCCCCTCCCCCGATGATCTGAGATCGATATCATCATCGACGCGTTTTCCCTCTCCCGGCCGGCGACTGCTCAAAAACTTTACTTTTAAGCTCGGCAATGGTTCATCTTGAGAGATTTTTTAGCATGGAAACAGCAAATGATTCATCTCTGACGGGGGAGGGGTTGTAAATATTGGCTATTTTCTTCTTCTTCTTCTTTCCCTCCAAGCGATCGGCACACGTGCAACTGAGGTTGAAATACGATGCTGATCATTTTCCAAAATGGCGCCGCGCATGCCGAAGGTGTACAAGTATACGTTCGGGGTTCTACCTGGAGACAGTCTAGAACCCGAAATTTTTGCAAGGTCAATTGAACGCTACTTTTTTTTTCTCTTTCTTTCCGGGCTGTAGATTGTAGCAGAGGCTTGGCCAATCGCTGCTGCACATCGATCCAGTTTAGGTTGTCAAAACAAAAATTATATATATAAACCGGCTCGTAGACCATTTGGCACATCCTACGCAAACCAAAAACATGACAACTTTCTCAAACACTCCGCAATTCTCCTCTACCGAACTTGTCCTATCTACTCTCAAAGATCAGGTCGAGAAAGTCGACTCTGGCATGGATAGCAGCTATGGTTGCGAAGACTCCTTCTTTGTTGCTGACTTGGGCAAAGTCTATGCTCAATACCAACGGTTTGTGGAAAGCTTACCGAACGTGTACCCAATGTATGCAGTCAAGTGTAACCCGGACCCCCGTGTGTTGCGATTATTTGCCAACTTGGGCATAGGCTTCGACTGCGCATCAATGGATGAGATCCAGGCCGTGCTGAGTCTTGGTGTCCCTCCTGATAGGATTATATTTGCCAATCCTTGCAAACCGCCGTCCTACTTGCGGTATGCCAGCTCGAAAAACGTGCAACAAATGACTTTTGACAACTTTGCCGAGCTGGACAAGGCCAGGCAGTTCTACCCGACCGCTAAACTTTTGATTCGTATCGTCACCGACGATTCCACCTCTTCGGTCTTGTTGAGTCAAAAGTTTGGTGCCTGGTTTGAAGACAGTTTCAAGTTGTTGGACTATGCAAAAGAGCTGGGGTTGAACGTGGTTGGGGTAGCCTTCCACGTCGGCAGCGGCGCAGAAGACCCGGCAACATTTGCCAAAGCTTGTGAGCATTCTCGAGCCTTGTTTGATTATGCTGCAACGCTTGGGTATGAAATGTCTGTCTTGGATGTTGGTGGCGGGTTCCAGCACAGCTCCTTTGACACATTAGCCGCCGGTCTTTTGCGAGCTTTGAAAGCTTACCACTTTGAAAACACCCGTATCATTGCGGAGCCAGGACGGTACTTTGTCTCCAACGCGTTTACCCTCGCTGCTAATGTTATTGGGAAACGTGTTAAACAAGACAAGTCTATGGTTTATCTGAATGACGGGGTGTATGCCAACTTGAACTGCGTCATTTTTGACTACCAAGTGCCAACCCCCAAACTTCTCAAATCAGCTACAGTTGGGAAAGGCTTGGACGAGAAGGTTTCTTTATGGGGGCCTACTTGTGATAGTCTCGATTGTATCAGCGCCGGGACTACCCTACCTGCTTCCATCGCTGTTGGCGACTGGGTTTATTTCGAGAACATGGGTGCGTATACTGTGTGTGCTTCGACCAAGTTCAATGGCTTCAACAGTAAATGCAACGTTTATTACGTTTCTTCCATCCCTGCTGCGTTGAAAGTTTTGGAAGACAGTGCTTGAAGATCCTACAAGGTGGATTATTGTCAAGCTTAAATTTATCTAGATACTAGTTTTTTTTTTTTAAGGTATATATATTCAAAAGCCCATTGGACATTTTTGTGCTGATGTATACAATTGTTTTCTAAGAGACGGCACAACAACAACAGGAAAAAGGGATTTAGCGGTATATACGTACACATGCAATGTTAGTAAATAAATAATACATACAGCTTACTCTCCTCAATAACCAACCTTTAATAGTAAATCTCTGTAAACGCCTTTTTACCTCGTTCACGCAGTTTCTTTTCACAATCAGGCACAACGCAGTTGGTTGGGATAGTCTTTTCTCGTTTCCGGTTCATAATCATTGACACGCACCTGCCACAGTATACATGCCCGCATCGGCTGAAGAATACTCGTTTTGATAGCAACACGTCACCGTCAGTGACTCCATTACGCCGATTGGCCAGTTTTTCCTCGTCAGTGGTGTCACCCAACCCTTCACCCAAGATTACATTACAATGCGCGCATACCATCTTGTTTTTGGGGTCGATACCACGGGTATACTTTGCTCTGGTTTCTTGTGGCTCGGCAGGAGCCGTGCTTATTTCATTCAGTTCAACACCACGAGGTTGTTCTTGCATTTCCGAAGCCAGAATAGCTTCACTCAGCTGCTGGTCAAATGCCGCTTCTCCCATTCCACCTTCACCGCCTACCGCACCCATGGCCTGCAATAGCTCTGCAGGAATCCGCACGTTATGAGCGCCCATCAGCCGCATAACATCTCCCAGGCCCTGGAATGGATTATGCGGGGTTGCTTCTCCTTCTCGTTGCCGTACTCGCCCTTGATGTTGATGATGATGGAATTGGCGTAGTTGGCCTAGAGTCCTTTGAGATTCAGTCTGCCGATTTCGCAGCTCTGCGCGTCGGAGAATGTCGTTGGTATAGTGTCTAGCATTCTCATGTTGTAGAAGCTGTTGATAAGTGCTTTGGGCCCGTCGCTGATGCTGATGCTGGCGAGCGGTTTCAGCGTCACCCCTAACCATAGGAAACCGCCGCTGCTGCTGGTTACGACGAGGAACCACGTCCACCGCAGGACGAATGTTTTGAGCAAAGTTTACTGGCGGAACCGGTACAGATCGCTGGCGCACGATACCATTACGTTGTACATTGTTACGAAGCGGACGTGGCCGCGGCGGGTGGTGGTGGTGGTGGCCTGACGGCACTCGTCGAATGTTGGTCACTTCCATGCTGCCCGCGTTCGTGTTCTGAGGCGCCGCCGCAGAGATCGACACGTGCATTGATGATGTTGATGATGACGTTGATGACGACGGTGATGATGGTGACGACGACGACCGTCTCTGTACGGGAAGAGCCTCTTCTTCGTCGTTGGTCAGATCAACAACTCGCTGCTGCCCAGACATTTTTTTTTTTTTTTTTGCGTTGTTCTTCTCGATGTGGTGATTTTGCCTCGTTGGGATTAAAATTTCCCTCCGTCCTTTAAGCTCCGGCTTAGTAATTGGGAGTTTAGCGCCGGAAATGAGTAAGCGACGAGCCGCACAAGCAAGCAGGGCATCAAAAAAGAGGGGCGAGGGTGACGTTACGTTACTTGGTCTTCTTTGAATTGAAACTGGGTGATTGCGTAAAACGAGGGTAAACATGTGATACACCTCGAGGTAGATTGGCTTGTAAAAAAAAAAAAAAAAACGACTTGAAACTCGCCTAGCCACGACCGCGGTTAAGCGCCATGTCATGACTAAGCTAGCTAGATCAGAGAACACTGACACGTATTCTCGTCGATGCTGACCAAAACATATTACTTTACAGGGCTGGTTTGGCAAGTCGTTTCGTTAAATTTGGCTATTTGGTAGTATATCTTCTTAAGCGCTGAATGTCGTCGCGCGCGCGAACCTTGACTTGTTTGTACGCCACGCGACCAGGTAGGTTGGTAAGCACTTCAGGTTCATGACATGGACACTTGACGTTGTTCGTATCACTGCTAATGGTAGGAAAGACGACGGTCAAAGCTCGTGTTGGTACGGTCAACACCCACTTTTTTCTTTCTTTCTTTCTTTCTCCCAAACGGGTCGGGGCTCGCGCTTGGAACAAAAAGTTGAAAGTTTTTCTCTCTACACAACTTCATCAATGAACGCAGAATACAATAGCAGCGACTGCACAAAGCAGTTTACACCATCAGCAGAATACAAAAACACAGATACGGACCGAAACGCACCTGTAGAGCCTACAGATTCCTACCTCGGCAACCTCCGCCTCCAGATCATGTCAATGCAGAGCCAAATCAACACTTTCCTCACTGACCGCATGAACAATACCAACAGCGAACAAAAGCCCGCTGATAAAGAGTTTGAGACTAAGCTTTTGGATGGGAATGATGACGAGTAGATGCCCTCCCCAGCGCGTTTTTCACCACGGCAAAAAGACTAGAGACTAGCTATTAGCGCTTAACAAAACAGCTCTGCTGCACTAGACAAGCTATACGTATAGGGTAACCTCATACTAGCAGCTGTAGGGAAAGCTCCAGCGCAATTGACACCAGGACCAACCAACCGCACCCGATCGGTTCCCGGACTATTGAAGCATTGGCCAAACACGCGTCCATTATTTTCGTCTGGAAAAAAATGATTAGGATTAATAAAAATGAATAAATAGGGTAACAACGTCCTAGTCTAAAAGTCTTTTGGTGAGAATGAGATTGTGCATGTCGTGGTTATGGAGGGGAGGGATTTGGGTATCGGTATCGTTTTTGAGTGCGTGTTTCATAGCCTCTTTTAACGCATCATGACCATGCGTTGGTTGTTGTTCAGTTTGGGCTTCAACACTGCCTTTTTTCGTTCCTTGACGACGTTGCTCTGTCCACAGTTAGCCCCCGACTCAATCATAGAAGTAGGAGTTGCACATACATCTAGGAAAACAAACTTTTTTGCTTGTTCGTGTTTAGACTGGTCGTCTTCGTCGGTGGTAAGGTCTTGTAGCGGAGTACGCTGTTTCCGGAACGGCTTGAAAGCGATTGGTGAGTTTGGCGGCGGTACATTTTCCTTGTTTGCCGATGCTTTTGGCGTGTTGGATACAAATACAGTGAATTGCTTGCCCATTGTTCGCTTCTATAGTGTTGTCGTCGTTGTTGTCGAAAAGGAGAGAGAATGGTGAACAAAAAACTCGCGTCATATAAATCTCACCACAAAAACGGAACCCGGTCCCAATTTATCCCGATTGGGAAAAATGTAAACAAAACAAAACAAACAGCCCTTGCGCGCGCGCACACACACACAGACACAAAATTCCGACAAATTTCATCTCCAATCTCACACACTGAATCCAATTGCTTTTGATCTTTTTCTTCTTCTTGACTTTACGACAACAACGATACAATGGACTTGATAGACCTTACTACACCGGCAAAACAGCCATACCCACAACCACAGCCACAGCCACAACACCACTCCGATTTCACTCCCCATCTATCAAAAGTGCTGGCGGAATGCTTCCAAAGACCACAGAAGGCTGCGACGGAGTTTCACTGGCAGGATATGATACAGGGCACACCAGCCCAGCGTTATGACTCGCCTATACTAGACAAGGAGAACGAGACTCTGCCGATAAAGTGCCTTTCGACGCGAAAACTTGTCAAAGAGTCGTCGTCGTCGTCTTCTTCTTCACCCAAGGCTGGTATGAAACGACAGGCCATGTCGCCGGCTACTCCGTCACTTCTGAAACAATCAATTAAGCGGCGCGCATTGAACGACAAACCCAAGAATAACAAGCTCTTCTCGCCCACGCTAGGGCAGTGGCCGGATGCCATTGAGTATTCGGAGCATGAGCCCAGCCCCGTAACTACACCAAAATCAGTGCTGCAGATGCGGCGTAAAATCGCCACAAAACATAGAATCAAGCCGACAATGGCAAACAATAATGATGAACAACAACAACAACAACAACAGGAAGTGGAGTATACCAGCTGCCGCCAGATTGAAGAAGACGATTTTAGACTAGAGGCTGCGTACGACAAATGGCTCGGCCAGCAGCAGCTGAAGGAGCTTCAGGGAGTTATTGAGTTTATGGAGCTGGAGCGGGAGTATTTATAATTTTTTTTTCCATTAAATTTCGTTTAATAAAAGCATTTTTCTAATCATCAAGTTACCCCGGTCGGGATCCCGATCTCGAGCCGCACAACAATTGGCATTCCAAACATATACAACTGCAACTGGATATAGAAAATGCTACACGTTGAGCTTGAATTGGCGTAGATACAAATAATCGTCCAAATGCTCCTCCACAGACTGTTTCACAATCGCTGCGCCCTCCTCGTCAAACTTGTCACTCCACTGAGATTCCCACTTTCCCCACTCCACTTTAAACTCTGGCTTTTCAGGACCATCAGTTCGAAACCCGGTTGATCCCATTGCGTCGTCGTGGAACCCTGGCCATTTACTAAACTTTTCCTGAACTGCAGAGTCGCTATCGCTCCAGGTCAGCATTTCCGGGTCATATGGGACCTCGCCATGCTCGCAGACGGCTTTCATCACTGTCGCTGGGTCTTTACCAAGATCCTCGGCGTCCACTACCAACGGGCTAAACCCATTGTGCTTGAAATGGTCAAACAAAACGCGCAGCTCTTTATACCCTGCTTCCTCGGAGCGGTACGTGTCAAACCCGGTCTGCGCGGATTTGGGCGGTATGCAGCAGGTGTAGTAAGACGGCACTGATAAATGAGGCGACCGAATGAGAAACACGTAATTAAAAAAATCCAGCTCCGAGTCTGGCAAAACGGTAGGATTGTTATGCGATGCGGGGCCGAAACTTGGTGCTAGCTTGGCCTGGCCCTGGTTTGGGATGATATATTGGGCCATATCCTTCACAAACACACTGCGACCTTCAGTCTTGCTACATTTGATGGCAGCCGCGACTTGCGCATACGTGCATGATTTGTGCTTGGATTGGTCAATCTCGTCTTCCGTGTACCGGTCCGATAGCCGTTCAGGACCCAGGTAGAACGGCTCACCATACGGTTCGTGCACCGATTCAATATCGGCTCTGCTCATGAACGACCGTTCAAAAGCTGTTGAGGCGGATCTGGGGTGCGTGGCGAGGAAGATTGGCTTCATTTTTTTTTTGAGTATGTATACGTGGCTGCAATGATATGAATTCTTAAGGGCGGATGTGCTGGCTTTTATATATATATATATATATTCACAGGCCCACAATATTGTTTTAATCTGTTGAAAAGCCGGTATCTGTGCGGCACGAAAAGAATTCTTTTTAAAGTGTCTTATTTTAACCGGTTTATAGATGTGTCTCATGCACATGTAAGCAAGCAAGCTTAGCTAGGCAGATCCTCTGTTTTCATTCGCAAATTTAACCCAAAGTTAATGCGGTGGAGCTGCAAATATATAGAATGGCGCAGCAACGTAATGCGCTCAACTGACGGTTTGAATCAACCGGCGTAGGGGTTTTCGTATCACAGCTGGCCAAGAGCGAGCAAATAATTGGTCGTTTGGTGGGTTGTTGCGGGTAGGAAATTTTTTTTTTTTTTTTAAAGCGGGCATATGTGTGTGCGCGCGCGCAAGACCAAAATTGCGATCGCCCAACCGATTCAAACTCAAACACGGCGTTATTTTAATTGGCCCAAAACCGTGCTAGTAGTGTCTGCGCTTTCAAGCCGTTGTCATGTCAAGTTGCCGAGGTAAGGCAGCTTTCGTTCCAGCCGCAGATGTCCCAAAAACAAAAAAAAAAAAAACATAAGGCGTGCGGCGTGATGAGGCATGTGTATGTACCCACGTGTTTTGCCAAGTCTTATTCTAACAGACCCTGCAGATGATGTCCTTTGTCGTAGAGTTTTAAACCTTATGTTCGGTTCCGGTTCCGGTTCCGGATCCCGACAGCACGCGTACTATGCCGTCCGTGTAGGTAGGGTAACTGTTGGTCCCCTAGAAAAACCCAGTGTTATTGTCGACCGTTTATTTGATAGAGATTTATGTGCAAGTAATGTCGTATCCCCTACGCCTCCGGTATACTGTCATTAAATTTCTAGAAGCATCATATTTCTTCCATATAGCCTCTTTAGTTTTCCATCAAGGCAGAATCGATGTCCTTACTAAATAACAATTTCGTCACGAGGATGACCTTCAGGTCTGTAAGCTTAATTAGTGCCGACTAGGGATTGCCTCTAATCGTTGACTTTATATATGACAGCTACTACCCAGGACAAGGTGTCGCAACAACTCCGCGGTTGCTTCACGGCGCTAAGGTATTGGCCCCGCGGTGCGTGCGATCGGTACGCGCGTGCGGCTCAGTGTCTGTCTCGAACACAGGGCGGGGAGGGGGAGATCTCGAGTTTTGGCTGACCAAAAAAAAAAAAAAAAAAAGAAACGCGCTTATATAGCCTTATTTTAATTACATATTACCTCTTAAGCATGAGGGTTGAAAAGAGTAACCTTTCGGCCGTAGCTATCGTACTGACCACCGGTGTGGCCATCCATCTTACAAAGCTGGTGGATGTGGTCCAACGCCTTTGCCACGGAGGCACAGTCTCCGTCACTTTTGCAAGTATTTGGACTGCACACACCCATGGCTGCGGTACCGTGCGAGACAATTGTGGTGCAGTGGCTACCTCGGGTGTTGGTGTTGCAGCACTTGGTTGATGCACTGTTTTCCATTCGACCTCGTAGCTCGTTCTGGATGGCAGTGGCATCGCCAACTTTCACGCTGAGGTTGTCGCAGGTGACTTTACCACCCTGGCCGTCATCAATATCGTATGATCGGGCTAGGACAACTGACACAACTGCTAGAATGGAAGCGTATTGGAATTGCATATTTTAATGAAGGAATGTTTTAAATTTGATGCTTCAATGGTATATTATAAGGGACCTCTCCTATTTTTATAGTTCATTCTGGTACCGCCTGCTCATGTGCAGGCTCATGAAACATAGGGCCCGAATGTCGGCCGTCCAGATCTACGGACGTACGACCGTGGCCTAATTAAGCTTGCTAGCGCTAGCGAGCTAAGCTTTATATGCATAATATTTGTTTCAAGATATATCCAAATTTATCAATATTGATTTATATATATATGGGATCCTTCGAACCCGTCGCGACCTATAGAGCCCGGCTATAGGCCAAATTAAGGTGGCAACAAGATACGCGTACGTGTCGATCTATCATATGCTCGAGCTGTATAATGATCGTCACCTTGGTATATATATATTTAATTAAGGAATTATATTTCATCGATCGCGCGCTGAGACGAGCGATATATATAGTAGGCGTATACCGGTTAACAATTGTTGTTTACAATATCTTAAGCGAGAGTAGTCCATAAAGCTATACCCCAAACTGGCACCCTTTTATAAATTGAATGGTATACACCGCTCTTATGAATAATCGCCGTCAGTCTTCAATACTCAAGCTCGGGAACAGGTATTTGAGGAAAGAACAATAGATATTTACTATAAAACGGGGCATCTATTGGCAAAAGCAGCAAATTTAAGATCGATTAGACAGTGCTATATAGTATACAATAAAGACAATTGTTAACAAATAACAGTACTACGTAGTTATAGCCTTTGAGTCGACTAGTGCTATAGCTAGAGAGGGGTCGATCGTTCGATAAGCGTATATACGGTTACAGCTCGCGCGTTAGGAAATACGCGCGTTGTATATATATATATGACTAAGCTTATAAGTATACACTAACGCGCGCGCAAGGGCCGCAGAGATATATATATATATGGATATAGACTAATTAAGCCTAGGCATCAGATATATATGCATGGTACTATAGATATAGTATATATGTATACCTATAGGTTCCATGGTGCACCATAGTGATATATTAATCCGCACGTGTGTTCCTGAAACGGGATTCGAATGTTTCATTATAATAGTATATATATACGCGCCGCCCGTATACGTGAAAGGACACCACAAGCTTCTAGAACGAACGTTGTTATCATACGTCTCTAAGGTCATATATGTATAACATATGTTGTTCTGTATCAAGATCTGTAACTATCTGAAAAAACGCACAGTCGGCAATATTCGGAAGGGCCGCAAACTTTGTCGTCCGATTCCTGCAATTGATATCAATATAGGGTCCCTTTGAATTTATTGCAATACAATACGCGTGAATGTATCCCATGATGCATCCGATTTGGTCGATAAAAGGGCTAGTTGCTAGAAAAACCAATATATTATGTTACAATTAAACAGGTCGAGCCGCATAGTGAATGGCCAAAACCCGATGTGCAATGACGTCACAGGAGTTTGATAGAGCATGTTCACTGGTGTCTGCAATTTTCAAAAAAATTTTCAGTTCGAACTCGAGATCAGGGGGTAGAACAATTTTTTTTTTTTTTTTTTTTTTTTTTTGAGACGACGCTTTAGGCCTCTCTCTGCTTATTACAAGTCTACTAATCTAAATACATCAAATCATGGCTTGAAAAGAATAACCTTTCGCTTGGAGCTTTCAAACTTGCCGCCGGTGTGGCCGTCCATCTTGCATAGCTGGTGGATATGGTCTAGCGCGGCGGCTACCTCATTGCATGTACCTACACTATCATACACTTCTTCGCCCTGGCAAGTGTGCGAACTGCATACACCCATAGCGGCTGTGCCGTGTGAGACAATTGTGGTACAGTGGGTTCCTCGGGTGTTGGTGTTGCAGCATCTGTTGCTTCTGCTCTTATCTGTTTCGATCCGGCCTCGTAGCTCGTTCTGGATGGCAGTGGCATCGCCGACCTTCACGCTGAGGTTGTCGCAAGTGACTTTCCCACCATCGACATCATACGACCGGGCTAGGACTGCTGTAACGACTGCTAGAATGCATGTGTGTTTGAACTGCATGTTTGGAATGGTATACTTATTATAAGAGGGTGGTGTATACGGTGTTTCATCGCCCTTTGCCCTTCTTTTATACAAGTTTATAATATATATAGACGCAAATGCAAATACCAATTGAGATGAACGTTGTATTGACGTATACTATAGACCTTTATAATGATCAGCCATACTTTGATTATATATATATTACTAGTCTAGCTCGCGCAGAGCGCGAGCTGTGGAAGTTATAAAAAGTAAGTGGTAACATTTGGAAAGATGATAGCCAAGTTTACCGATTTATATAAATAAATTTTTTAAGTGATTAAAGAAAAATTGTAAAGATTAGGTGGTTGAGAAAAAAATGAGTAGGGATTTTAAACAATATAAGATGTTTGGGCCGAGACAGT
>JAJLUJ010000293.1:0-13528 GCA_030564235.1 Blastobotrys elegans
TTACACTCCTTTTGCATAGCTTGAGCTCTGGAGCCGCCGCCTTGAGTGCTTGTTGTAGAATTGATGTCGCGTCGTCAACCAACTTCTCGATCGCCTCCTCGGTTTTGGGTACATGGTACTTCAAACCTCGGGTGGCTTTGTCTATTGTGTTAGTAAAAATTTTCCAGTCTGCTTTTTTGATGTTGAATTGGGTCGTGGAACTCGATCACAGAGCACAAACCCCCTCGCCGCGCGGCTGGCGACTGAGCGGTACGGAGAGAGAGGAACGATTTTCATCCGGCTTCGATGGCCAAGTTGGTAAGGCGCGTCACTAGTAGTTTTCTCCTTAGAATCATACTTAGAGCAATGACGAGATCGTCGGTTCAAATCCGACTCGAAGCATTTTATTTTTTGAATCTTACTTACTGTCAATGAGATGTTTTACTTTTTGTTACTACATATATCCTCAAGTATTTCCATGACAATTTGTAGGTTATTGTAGTAGCGGTAAGGCGGGCATTAGATTCATGCGGCTCCGTGGGATAGTACGTAATTTTACAGGATTCTCATGTGTGCCTTGTTTATGTGTATATTAGGCCTCCGCGGTTTTCGTTGGATAGACGCGGTGTTGTTTCTGAGAACTCCAGAAATGACATTTTCCCGCCAATTTTTATCATTTTCACCAGTCCCATTTTATTCTAGAAATGGTGGAATTGGTAAAACACGACCCCCCGTAAGAGGTAACTAAAATTCCCAATTCATCGGCCCCCCCCCTTTCTCCCCTCTCCGAATAAAAATTCTTCCCAAACGCGAAAAAAAATAAAAAAAATTTAAACCAACAACAATGAGACGACGGCTTGACGAGTCTGTAGACATGGCCAACGCCTCTTTAGGCTCACGCGAAGATGAGTTTATCGCCAAAACGCCTGAATTTATCAGACAGCGGCAGCAGCAAAAAGCCGGACGCGAGTTTGCGCCGTTACTGTATAGCGTCAAACAGTCGCGTACTGCCCCGACACCAAACAAGGGCGTGCTTTCATTCGACGAAGAAAACTCAATGGAGAGTTTTGCTAGAGCCGCGTCGTTTATTAACCCCGAAAAGGACATGCAAAACATGCAAAACATCCAAACAACCTCCAAAACTGGGTTTGTTGATGTCAATAGTATGCCGTTACGCGAACAAGAAAAGGCGTTTGACGAGCTGCAGAAAAACAACTGGCAGCTGAAAATGACCGTTATGCTGTTACAGCAGAAGCTATCCGAAGGTATATCCGAAAACCAAGCCCAAACTCAACGCGAAAATATCGACCTCAAAGCCGAGCTACAGACTTTAAAAGTGAAAAGCGGGCAAAACGACCAGTCTGAGCTGGAAATGTATAAACGCAAGACTGAAGATTTGGAGGGTAAAGTGCAAGATTTGGAGGGTAAAGTACAAGATTTGGAGTACGAGAACCGACGGGCTGAAGAGGACAAGCAGCGACTAGAACAAGAAAAGCAAGATCTGGAGGATAACAACGAACAGCTGCGTATGATGACTAACGAAAAAGAAGAAGAAGAAGAGCTACTGGCTCGTGAATCCTCCCTCCAGCAACAGCTCGAAACAAAAACCAACGAGCTATGGCATGCCAAACACGAGCTGGCAGTAAAACAGCAGGAGGTTGAGGAGGCCGAGCAGGTCAACCAAACCCAGCAAGAGCGGATACAAACCCTGCAGCAAGAAAAGCGAACTGAAGATTTGCGTGCAGCAACAAATACAACTGAGGATCAGCTATTCGAAGCCCAGCAAGAAAAACGCGTCTTGCAGCGTGATTTGGACGACTGTAATACAAAGCTAGCAGCCATTGAACAGGACCGTGACGCTGCAATGACAAACTACAACACCACCAAACGCGACCTACTTGAAGCACAAGACGAGCTTGCCAATGTTAAACTACTACTCAACCGGTGCAACAATGACGTGTTGAGCTTGACAAACGAAAAACATGAATTAGAACGACAACTCGCTGACGCCAAATCACTAGAAAACCAGACGCGAATTTTTGACGAGAGTATGAGTGAGCGAAAGACTAGCGAGATGGAACGAATCCGCGACGAGCTCCGACAAAAAGAAGACGAGCTAGCAACAGCACGCGGCGAAATGAAGCAGGAAAAGGAATACCTCGAGACTAAACTTCAAAGTACAGAGCGGTTAAAAGAGAATGTCGAGCGGCAGTTGGAAAACGCGCTACAAGACAAGAGCAAAGAAACGTTGCAAAACGCGATTCAAGTGGAAAAGAGCAACCATTCGGAGGTGAAGCGAGCACTAGAGCGCGAGATTGAGCAACTGCATAATACCATAAAGACGTTAAAACAGGACACTGAAAACTACAAGCACAAGGTTGAAGATTTGTCCAAAAAACTGCAACAATTCCAATCGGACATGAACGACATGGATGATGACTTGGTGGTTTCGCAAAACTTGCTGGATCAAATGACCCACGCTCGAGACAGCCTCCAGGGCCAACTTCAGGGCCTACAAACTTCATACCAAAGCCAAGAAAACACACTGAGCGCGTTGAGAGACATTAACAAGCGTGAAGTTGAGTCACGTTTGCAAGCCCAACAAGAACTGGACCAAACCCAAACCCAAAAGAAGGAGATTGGTAAACAATGCGACCAGTTGCAAGAGCAGAAACGGCAGCTCGAAATCAACCTCGAAACGATGCAGGAAAAATACGACCGAGTATCTCAACGGCTCTCTCAAGCTACCGACACCTGCAACGAGACTCGGTCCAAGCTTGAAAATATTGACCTCACGTCAAGAACTCCAAACGAAACGAAGGAGATTCACTCGTTGCGAAAAGCGCTCCAGGTTCATGAGTATGACGTCAAGTATTATAAAGAAGCAGCGTCGCGGCTGCGGCATGATTTAAAGACTCAAACACACGACAAGGAGTTGACGCATCAAAAAATAAAAGTGATGGTAGCGCAGATGCGGTATCTCCGTGATCGAGTCATACGCGAAAGCTCGTACCGACTCGACCTCATGTTTATGAAACAATTCTTTTTGCTCAAAATCTCATCCTACCAAGCATGCAATCGTGCCGACCTGCGGCTGCTCGAAGATATTGGCATTTATCCAGACTATGCTCGACTCCGTCATCGCACCCCACGCGATAAACTCCAGTCTGGAATTCTAGCAGTTGTGGCGGTCGTGCGCATATCCAAACGTTTTGATATTGCCCAAAAACAACAAACCAGGCGGTCCGAACTGCGTTTAAAAAAATAGAACGAAGAAAGAAAAAAAAACCAAAAAAAAAAACAAACAAACAAACAACTTTCCCCTTATAATAATTTCATGACAATCCGCGACCTTCCGCCAGAAATCCTCCAGCTAGTGTATTCCAAGCTGGATGTGGGTGAGCTATTGAAGCTATATGTTACCGACAAGAGCCTAGCGGGGGCTATTCCGCGAGGCGTGTGGCGGCGTATGTACATTGACTTGTTTGCGCGTAAAGACATGTGGGACCGGACGTGCGATCACTACGGATCTAGAGACCACAGTGGGAGCGTGAGACGGGTGTTTCAGGGTGATACCGACGCGACTAGAATCGACATGGACATGCTGCCAAAGTTGTGCAAAGAGCAGGCCGCCAAAAACATTCTACCGTACTTGGAGCAGTTTCTGGTATCAATCACCTACGACGAGCCTACGCCTGTCAAAGCCCGTTCATTACCAGAACAGTCTATAGTGTTTGCATCGCCGCATCCATTTTTTGAAATGCTCGTCAAGGTGCTTTTACCGCGGTATCGCCCCAAACTCGACGAAATGCGCATCCAAGCAGTGATTTCGGAACATTCGCAAGTCCCGCCAGTAGACACGCTGATGAGTTACTTTCCGGATGCCAAAAAACACGTGTGGTTATATGCACAGGGAGTCAGCGGCATGTGCAACCTCAAACTCCAAGGCCTGCTCAACATTAAACAACTGGGCATTTGTTACGAGTCATCAATGCGCGACTATACCTACACCCTTCTGCACGAGTATATTGGGCCGTTTTTGCCTCAATCTACCGAGACGCTCGTGTTGTGTGGCGATGTTTCGGGAAGCCAGCTGGCGCCGTGGTGCGGCTCGACACCCAAAACCGACGGCATGCGGGTTAGTACATTAGTGGTGAACACAATCAACATTCCGCACATTTGCATCCCCCAAAGCGTTAAGCACTTGACTATCAATGGGGATTACGATCTAACCACGCGAATAATGGATGTGAGCCGGGTCGAAAGTTTTGAAATGACGGCAATGGGCAATGGGTTTTACCTTCCATTTGAGAACTTGAACAGCTTGACCGTGTCGTTTTGGCCGCGCTCTGGTCGATGGCGAGTTAGACAGTCTCCAACAGCTGATATTGTGAATCAGTTGGTGGCAAGCCTGAAACACAACCCACCAATAGCCGAGTTTCGATGTACAGGTTTGTCCATAACGTCAACAATCTACTTTATCCAAAACTGCAAGGCCATGCAGCATCTTTCTAGGTTGACAATGAACCAGGCTCGTGAACATTTTCGGGAAAAGTTGGACCTGCGGCGGTGGAATATTGTTGAGCTTTGTCGGAAATGCACCCAACTAGAATCTTTTGTGCTTACCAACCTGAATAGGGACGACATTATTGCATTGGCAAATGGCAGCCACCAGATTGTCCACGATTTGTGCCCATTAGTTAGCCAGTTTAGCATCACCACGGACTGGCCAATCGCGTCCACTCCCCAGCCCAATTCGGTATTTTACGACCCCACGTTGGTTCCAATACGTTGTATAAATCAGCCAGGAACATGGATTAATCTTGACGTGCCTTGTCGCTATGCATACAACTCCATCGCGTTGTAAAAAAAAACAAAAAAAAAAAATAAAAAAATAATAATTCCCAATTCCGACCACGTAGCTTTCCCAACACACCCAATGAGCCGACGAAACCCTACAGCCCAACGACGGCTGATGACCGAGTACAAACAAATCACAAACGATACACCAGATGGTATCTCAGCAGGGCCTATAAATGAAGACAATTTTTTCGTTTGGGAGTGCCTGATCCAAGGACCGGAAGGCACCCCCTACGAAGGCGGCATATTCAGCGCGACGATGGAATTCCCAAACGACTACCCACTAAGCCCACCAAAGATGAAGTTTACATGCCCTATTTACCACCCAAACGGTATGACCATAGTAGAAAAGAAGAGGGACTAACGTTTTATAGTTTACAAGGACGGGACTGTGTGCATTTCAATCTTGCACGCTCCAGGGGATGATCCAAACATGTACGAGCAGGCTAGCGAGCGGTGGAGCCCCATCCAAAGTGTGGAAAAGATTCTTATTAGTGTGATGAGCATGCTGTCTGAGCCAAACGACGAGTCGGGGGCTAATATCGATGCTTCAAAGATGTGGCGGGATGATAAAGACCAGTTTAATAAGATTGTAAGACGGCATGTGCGTGAATCTCTTGGTTTATAGTTTTTTTTTTTTTAATTTTTTTTTTTTAATTTACATTCAGGTTGGATACCTGCTCAGTAACGTTATCCTCGGTATTCTCGTTATCCTCGGTATCCTCATTATCTTCATTCACCGGCTCGATGGAGTAGCGCTGCAAGAGATAATCAATAACCTCTTCTTGGTCATTCGCTTCGGCTTCATAAAATGCATCATGCTTGGCTTCATTTTGAATGAACGGTTGGGCACCGGCATCGCACAGCACCTTGACAACATCCAAATGGCCGTTTAAACAAGCCCAATGCAAAGGAGTATTGCCAGATTCGTTCTTGGCGTCAATGATTTCTGGCAAAACTGAAAAATCGACTAGGTATTTGATAATCTCCAAATGGCCGTTGGCACTGGCCATGTGTAGGGTTGTTGATAGAGAATATTCATCCTTGATCTGTGGTAGGACAGAAGTTCCGTTCTTGTCAAAGAATGTTTTCAAAGATTCTAGCTCACCGGATCGTGCGTCGAGTAGTACTTGATCGATTTGGTCTTGTGATATTGACATTGTGTTGGTGAAAAAAAAATTTTTATTTTTATTTTTTTTTTACTTTAAAATTTATTCCCAAACAATGGACAAGATATTCAAAGAGTGTGAAGAATGGGTCAAATCCGATTCAAATAATCGCGTCTCAGTAGACACTTTATACGAAAGGTGCGATGCAGATGGCGATAAAATGTTTGTCGTGATAAGCAGGCTGCTCGATTATATGCTCGAGATCCAGCAACTGGCTATTAACAATCCAATGCCAAAGGGTATGATTGCAATCTCGCTGCAGGACTTGAAAACTTTCAATTTAATGGTAAATGTGCTAGTAATTGAAGGTATTTATCCGTGTTTATCGCCAAACGTCAACGTACCGCTTCAGTACCGAGCCAAAAACCTCAAACCGCCTATTCAAGAACCGGAAAAGAATCGACCGGTGCTTGAAAAGATTGTGGGTTCGCTGGAAACGCTATTGTCAACACAAGGAGACGTGCACGATGTGCTGCTACGGGGCACATATACCGCCGATTTCGTCTGTGCTGCCATTGAACTGGCGTTCAACCCTCTGCCACACGAGGAACACATTTCAAAGTTCAAAACGATCAAACAACAGATACAGACTTTCGACCTATACGGTTGTTTTACAACATTATTACGACCTGAATGCCCGACCTGGTTCAAGGGAGTTGTATCAAGACAGCTCGCATTGCTACCAACCGACCGGGAAAATGGGGTCCGGGCGTTGATTGAGTTTGTATCGGGTCTGCGAATGCAGCAACAGATAACCTTAACCACGTTGGAACGCGCAGTTAAAGTGCTGAGATCAATACCTCGAGGATTCAACGAGACAGAGTATGCTCGGAAAGTCGCGTCTCAGTTAGTAACCATTCTCGGCCGGACTGCAGCCACAAACTCGCAGCCTGCTAACATGCTAAAATCGGCCACACTACATGTGATTAGCGCGCTACATGATCAAAAACCACAGATTGTGGAGAATGGGTTGCAACAGCTGCTAATTGAGCGTTTCACTACGCCCCAATCGGAACGCTCGTTAAGCGAAGGGCTAAGCGCGTTGGTAACGCTGACTATAAATCCGTCCGAGATTATGGAAACACTACAACTGAAATTGGCAGTACCAGTGTGGTCGCTACTATGCTACTATAAACAAACCAAACGGTCAACGGATCAAGTTAAGGGGTTGCTAGTCTCTCTACTACTAAACAGCACCGACGCGACAAGTGCCGATGAGATTGTCAAAAAACTACTCGTCAAGGGCGTTGGCATTTATTCATTTGGCGCGGGTTCAGAGGGCGGGGTAGAGATCCGAAAAGAAGAAGAAGAAGCGTTTAGCCAAGACGAGCTCGACGTTTTCAATATTCTAGACGAACGCATCAACTTGTTTCTGTCAATTGTCAAGAACCTTGAGGAAGGTGTCATTTCGTCATTATTTGTGCGCATTATGCGGCGGTGGTTGGCAGCGACATCTGACATCTTCACCATGCTAATAGATGTCAAACTTCTGGAACGCATATCCCAAGATTATAGAGACAAGCTAGTCAACTCGCCTCAAGAAATCCTCCATGTCGTTTCAAGCGTGTTGACAAAGTACACTGTCCAGCTTGAAGACGGAGAAACCAAACTGGACGGTATTGTGGAGGATGACAAGGATAGCGATGACGAGGATAGTGACGACGAGGATAATGACACAGAAATTGAAGAAATGGCGTCCATGTGTTTATCCCTCGTTGCTGGTATCGCGCCAGAAGTGAGTTTTTCCCCGGACCAGCCGCTTCTAATGGCGCTCAAGCCGCAGCTAGAGCTCATCGCCGACAATGCGCCGCAAAAACTCAGCACCAAGGCACAAACCGCTATGGAATTTATTGGCGTTGAAACCACCAACGCCATACAAAACGACTCGTCAAACATTCTACGTAAAGCACTAGTCTCGTTGGACGACCCAATGGTGCCCATTCGTGCGCACGGTCTGCATCAAGTTCGAGGACTAATCAAACGGAAGGATCCAATCCTGACGGTCGACAAGGCGCTGCAAGTTCTCCTAAACCAGTTGAAAGATGACGACTCGTTTGTTTATCTAAACTCTATTAAAGCGCTAGAAGAGCTGAGCGATATTAACGGCGCTCAACTAGTCGTGCCAAAACTGTTAACCTATTACACCAAATCCAAATTGGACGACCGGCTCAAAGCCGGTGAAGTCTTGCTGCGAATCGTTCAACGTCTCGACCAAGCATTTGTTGGCCAATTTGCGAATATGATTGTGAACACCATGGTTGAAATCACGGCCAGCAAAGATGACGAACCGCTGCGGAATTCTGCATTAAGCATTCTGGGTGCTATTTGCCAAGTCAACCCGCAAGGCCTATCTCAATCACAGCTGATTGATGCTCTAGACTGTGCCATTGGCGTCCTAACCTTTGAAAAAGAGTCTGGTGTGATGAGATCGGCGGCAGTAGTGCTCATTGGCTCATTGGTACTAGGCGTATCGAGCTTGAACCAGATCCCCAAAGAGTTTGTCCGCCAAATCATGAACCGACTAACCACCGCTCGTGATTCTGATGCTGATGAATTGGTACGTGTCCAGGCCACGACAACTCTAGACCGCATCCGGCAAAAGCTTGTATAGTTTTATATTTTCCCATTTTGTCGTTGTTGACGTTCATATAGTTCTTGATCTGCCCAATACCACGCATCAAAATTCTTCTTCTTCTTTTCCGCCCTTTTCTGTACAAACCGTTTCTTGTCGCCTTTAGTTATTTTTGAAGCTGCCCGTTGGTGTCGATATGATTGGCCTTTACTTTCTCGGTTAATCAGCTCAGACGGATCGTCCCAATCGACTGGAGTGTCGACGGCCTGTTCCTTGTAGCTTTTCATCTGATCCAGGTGCTTCTTTTCGTCCACTTTGGGTTCTTCATCTGACGAGCTGTCATTCTTGAGCTCTTGATATCGCCTCAGCTTTTCCAGTTTGGACAGTTTCTTAAACTCTGCGTCTTGGTCCAGCTTTTTCATAATATCGTCTTCTTGCGCTTGTTTGTCTCGTGGGTTGTTGTACGTAATCTCCTTGGTCACCTTGTTGTAAAAGTACCATTTATCATCTTTATCCATCAACGCTTGCCACCCATCGTCTTGTTTTTCTAGCGCCACGTCTGGTTGTCGATCCGGCGGCGGTCCTGGTGGTAAAGGTGGGTCCATTAGTGTCGTGTTCCTCCCAACTCAAAAAGCAAGAAAGGAAGAAAGAAAAAAAAAAAAAACGCTCCTGTTTTGAATGGAAACGAAAAGAATTTTTACCAGTTTGTATTAGACTAGATAAGACTAATGGACAACAGAAAAAACAGAAAAAAACAGAAAAAAACAGGGAAAAAAAACAACAGAAAAAGACAACAATCAAATCTAGATATTTACAGTAAAAAGTATAAACTCCCAAAAAATTTCCGCCCTCAAAAATCTCCGCCCTCAAAAATCCAACTCTTGTCTAGACGCGCGTAGAAACACCTAGAAGGTTTTCTGCATCCACAAACCCCCCCAGTATAAAAAAACCTCACCTCGCCTCGATTTGCGAAATTTTTTTTTTTTTCAAGGAATTTTTCACATTTTTTTTTCTCTTTGAACTTTTTCCCTCTTTACTACAACAAAACATGAGCGAATCATATGAATTTCAAGCTGAGATCTCTCAGCTGATGAGTCTTATCATCAACACTGTCTACTCCAACAAGGAAATTTTCTTGCGAGAGTTGATTTCTAACGCTTCTGACGCTATCGACAAGATTCGATATGAAGCTTTGAACGACTCGACCAAGCTAGATACCGAACCAGAGCTATTCGTCCGAATCACCCCAAAGAAGGAAGACAAGGTTTTGGAACTGCGAGATTCCGGTATCGGTATGACCAAGGCTGATTTGGTCAACAACTTGGGTACTATTGCCAAGTCTGGTACCAAGAGCTTTTTGATGGAAGCTTTGTCCAACGGTGCCGATATGAGCATGATTGGTCAATTTGGTGTTGGTTTCTACTCTTTGTTTCTGGTTGCTGACCGTGTCCAAGTCATCTCCAAGCACAATGACGATGAGCAATATATTTGGGAATCGTCTGCCGGTGGCAAATTCACCATCACTTTGGATGAGGAAAACGAGCCAATTGGCCGAGGTACCGTCATTCGAATGTTCTTGAAGGAAGACCAGTTGGAATACTTGGAAGAGAAGCGAATCAAGGAAGTTGTCAAGAAGCACTCTGAATTTGTTGCCTACCCAATCCAGTTGGTTGTTACCAAGGAGGTTGAAAAGGATGCTCCAGAAGAAGAGGAGCAAGTTGACGAAGACAAGAAGCCAAAGATTGAAGAAGTTGACGAAGAAGAAGAAGGCGAAAAGAAGGAAAAGAAGAAGATTAAGGAAACCGTTACTGAGAATGAGGAATTGAACAAGACCAAGCCATTGTGGACTCGAAACCCATCCGACATTACCCAGGAAGAGTATGCTGCATTCTACAAGTCCATCTCCAACGACTGGGAAGACCACTTGGCTGTCAAGCACTTTAGCGTTGAAGGCCAACTGGAATTCAAGGCTATTTTGTACATTCCAGCCCGTGCTCCGTTTGACTTGTTTGAAGGCAAGAAGAAGAAGTCCAACATCAAGTTGTACGTTCGACGTGTCTTTATCACCGATGACGCTGAAGAGTTGATTCCAGAATGGTTGAGCTTTGTCAAGGGTGTTGTGGACTCTGAAGAATTGCCATTGAACTTGTCTCGAGAAATGTTGCAACAAAACAAGATTCTAAAGGTTATCCGAAAGAACATTGTCAAGAAGCTGATTGAAACCTTTGGCGAGATTGCTGAAGACCGAGAGCAATTTGACAAGTTTTACACTGCCTTTAGCAAGAACTTGAAGTTGGGTGTCCACGAAGACTCGGCCAACCGTGCCCAATTGTCCAAGTTGTTGCGATACAACTCTACAAAGTCTAGCGACGAAATGACCTCCTTGACTGACTACATTACCCGAATGCCAGAACACCAAAAGAATATTTACTTTATCACTGGTGAATCCATCAAGTCTGTTGAAAAGTCTCCATTCTTGGATGCTCTAAAGGCCAAGGACTTTGAAGTCTTGTTTATGGTTGACCCAATTGATGAGTACGCCATGTCCCAATTGAAGGAATTTGAAGACCACAAGTTGGTTGACATTACCAAGGACTTTGAATTGGAAGAGACTGAAGAGGAGAAGGAAAAGCGAGAAGCTGAAGAAAAGGAGTATGAAGACTTGGCCTCCAAGTTGAAGGAGATTTTGGGCGAATCTGTTGAAAAGGTTGTTGTTTCTCACAAGTTGGTTGACGCTCCAGCTGCCATTCGAACTGGTCAATACGGCTGGTCCGCCAACATGGAACGAATCATGAAGGCTCAAGCTTTGCGAGACACGTCCATGTCCCAATACATGGCCTCCAAGAAGACTTTTGAGATCTCGCCACGATCTCCAATCATTAAGGAGTTGAAGAAGAAGGTTGAAGCTGAAGGCATCCAAGACCGAACCGTCAAGGACTTGACTACTTTATTGTACGAAACTGCCTTGTTGACTTCTGGCTTTTCTTTGGAAGAACCAAACTCATTTGCTTCTCGAATTAACCGATTGGTGTCTTTGGGTTTGAACATTGATGACTCTGCTGCTGATGAAGAAGCTGATGTCTCTGCTGCTCCAACCGACGACGCCCCAGTCGAATCTGTCTTGGAAGAAATTGATTAGATTAAAAGAAAGTATGTTTGTTTTTAATAATTTTTTTAATAAGTGTAAAAAGGGCATTTTTCTTTTTTTTTTTTTTGATACCGGTTTTCTCAAGGAATAAAAACAAAACTACAACGTTTTACATTATAAATATACATTTTGCGTCACAAATAAATTAATCAAAAATCTCAATATACTCTGGGGATTTTTTTCTCGCTTGTTCACGATGATGACCCTTCTCCTTCTTCACGGGGTTATCAGTAGCATTCTCATGTTCAGATGACTTGTTCTTGTTTAGTGGGGTAAACCCACTAGATATCTTTCCGGGACGGCGTTGAACCGCCGAATCGTCAGAGTATTGTCTAGAAATGTCTGTAGCCTTTGAAGATTGGGAAATGTTTGATGAGGGGGCATGAATTGTTGACACCAATGGCTCAGGCGGCGGTTTTAACGCGCCTGAAGATGCTCCTTTCGCCAAGTGCTGGATAAACCGGCTACCAGATGCATTCCTTTCTTTGGAAGGTGATGATGTGCCGAGCGGCTTGGAAGGTAGCGATGGAGGCGAAGAACCAGTAGGAGTAGATGACCCAGATTTGGACAAGCCTTCCAACGACTTGGTTGTTGGGGCGGGTTTCTTCAAGCTATCAAGAGACTTTGTTGGAACGTTAGATGCCAGTCGCGGTCGTGCAGACCCATCAGTTTTACTTGACAGATCTACAGCCGGGCCCGGTATACTTGTTCCAGACGATGCATTATCCGTAGTAGTCGAAACGGCACCGCTCAACGGCTTGCCGGCTGGTTTGTCACCACTTGGAGGTCGAGAACCTTCCGAGTTTAACCTGGGGTCCGAAGCAGACGCAGGTTTGGACACGCTCGGTTTTGACGTACCACCCAACCCTGCCAACGACTTTGGTGGGAACGCTTGGCTGCCAGTTGCATTGTTGCTACCAGATCCTTGTGGTCCTTGCGGAGGTGGTTGGATAAATGGTTTGGAGGATTTCTGGTTAGGTGTCACACTTAAACCAGCCAAAGACTTTGTCCCCATTGCTTGCTGCTTGCCTGTTGCACCCAACCCACCTAATGACTTTGATAATGGCTTGGATGTTGGCTTTTCTGAAGACGATTGCTGGTTAGGGGTTACACTCAAACCAGCCAGGGACTTTGACGATGGCTTTTCTGCAGACGACTGCTGGTTCCCAGTTTCACCCAATCCACCTAACGGTTTTGACGATGACTTGGATGTTGGCTTTTCTGAAGACGATTGCTGGTTAGGGGTTACACCCAAACCAGCCAGAGACTTTGACGATGGTTTGGATGTTGGCGTTTGTTGGTTACCAGTTACACTCAATCCACCTAACGGTTTTGACGTTGGCTTTTCTGAAGACGATTGCTGGTTACCAGTCACACCCAACGTACCTAATGGTTTTGACGATGGATTGGAAGCTGTCGATTGGTTAGGTGTCACACTCAAACCAGACAGAGACTTTGTTGATGGCTTTTCTGAAGACGATTGTTGGTTACCAGTCACACCCAACCCACCTAATGGCTTTGACGATGAATTGGACGCTGTCGATTGGTTAGGTGTCACACTCAAACCAGCCAGAGACTTTGTCGATGGCTTGGATGTTGGCGTCTGTTGGTTACTAGTCACATTCAACCCATCTAATTGTTTTGACGACGGCTTCTCTGAAGATGATTGCTGGCTAGGTGTCACACTCAACCCACCCAATGGTTTTGACGATGGCTTGGATGCTGTCGACTGGTTAGGTGTCACACTCAAACCAGCCAGAGACTTTGACGATGGCTTGGATGTTGGCGTCTGTTGGTTAC